>WJSH01000617.1:69747-112716 GCA_009757365.2 Lepidium campestre | reverse complement strand
AATCTTGTTGAGTTAATTAATGGAAAAAATTGTTGATATTTCCTTTGTATTAGGCAAAAGAAACGAACTATTAGGGGTGTTCAAAATCCCAACCAAACCAAACGAAAAACATAAACCGTATAAATATAATTGTATAGAAACGGTAGGATGTTTATATGGTTTCATAATAAATCGATTAAACCGAATAAATTATTTAGTTATAATATAGTAATATATTTATGCTAACAAAAAGTAAATATTTAGTGCCAAGAACCAGGTGTTTCAGTTAGTTTGTCCTTGATGTAGTTTGGAATCAGATAAGGAGTTTGAATCCCACCTTACTCTAATTGGAATATTTAGGTTATAAATCGGACCTTATCGATCCAATTGTTAAAAATAAAATAAAAAAGTAAATATTTAGTACATATAATAGATGATAACAACATACAATATTGGAAACAATTCATGTGGGTATGTGGGTATACAATATACATTAATTAATATACGTGTAAGAAACAATTCAGCTAAATTTTTTTTTTTTAAAGTGAATCACTTCTAATCGAGATATGGTTTGATAATAAATCGATTAAACCAAATAAACCATTTAGCTGCTCTTGATACACTATTAGATCCTTTTGTGCATTCTTTGTCGAGAATCAACCTTTATCGAGACAATCCATTCTTAATAGCTTATGTCATACATAAGGATACACATATAAATGGTCATATTTGGAAGTCGATGCCATGATTGAAATTGGAGGAAATGCGTAAGCTAATTCAATTTACAAAGCTTTTGTACCCGAAGCATTCTCTAAGCCTGGACCTAATGTTAGTCATGACCAGCGTATGAGATTCATTAAGTAAGATTCAAAACAAAAACTTTGAGACAGGGAAATTATGCCCTGTTCATTTGTTGTACAGCTAGTTCCACAATGCTTGACTCATTTGGTGATGGTTTATTTGGTTTAATCCTTATTTGCATCTTTGTGCTAGTTCAAAAAACTTGTGGCTATCTCCTAAATATGAGAGCACATGTATTGTTATCCTTGGCCAGAATTTATTGATAATAGTTTTTCTCAATGGAGATTGACAAAAGGACAATAATTTTTTTGGTTTTATATCACTTACTTCAAGTATCAACATAAATTTATTTTAAAAGTTTTAATTTCATCATAAAAATGTTTGAAATAGTGTATTCACAGAAAGAAAATACTTATGAAGACAAATTTTTCTTTTATTAGTAATTGTATTGAAAACCCCGATCCCAAACCACGTGGATAAGGTGGCAAATATGAACTTAACCACTTGACTAAATGCATTTCCATGAAAATGAAATTAAAAAAAGAGCGTATTCATAGTATTTATATTCATTCAAATTTTATTTTTTAAATTTTATAGTGAAGATAAATTTTAAAAGATAAAATTTTAATGAAAACAAATTTATAAGTAAAGCTTGATGGCTTTTTTTTTGTGAAGAGCAGCTAAAAGTTGTTCTTATTTGTAAATTACATTTCATAAAAGATCATACAAGGTTAAAAGCTTGAAAATTGTGGGTATTATCATATAACTACTAAGAGCCACCGGAAATACTTCCATTGAAAATTTCAATCGTATCGCCGTGATCAACACGATGCCACCGGAATGACCTGTCATCGTCCATTACATTTTGTTTGTATATGAAGAAGTAACCTTCTTGAGGTAGACTTAATTGAAACCTTTGTTGAATCTTCATCAGCTCTTTCCTCAATTCTCCAACTTTATCACTAGCATTCACTTCCACTGGAATCTTCCTTGTCCCACATTTAGGCAACACCATTACTCTCAGCTTCTTCGGATTATTGATAACCATTGCCATAGTTGAATCTTGATGATTGTTATTGATATGTTCTGTTGAGTTTGATGGTAGAGGTTGCTCATTTTTGAGCTCTTGATTGTTGCGGTTTTGGTCATTGTTACCAGGAGAAGAAATGAAGAGTTGGAGACGAGATTTGTCGAGAATCATACATTGTTCAACATTTTGATCATCTTGAAGAATAATGCCTTGGAAGAAAAGGGTTTGTTTGGGAACAGGGATACGTTGATATTTCTCGATTTTTTGTTTGATTTCTAACACTGTATCCCAATAACCTACTTCAAAGCAAAACGATGAGCCTCTTTGAGTCTCGAAGAACACATCCATAATTTGTATTAATGGTTGTTTGAGTTTCAATAGAAAATAGTGATGAAGTGTGAGTGAAGTGAATGATTTGATGATGCTAACTTCTTTCCGTAGAATGTGTTAACTAAATGACCTATTTCCATGGATGCTTTCATTTTTACAATAATTAAAAACAGTAAAATTTGTTTCTAGTTCTGAATATTGGATTGAAATTGTAATTAAGTGTTTGTACGTATAATGGAAATCTAGACTCAGTAACTGTATCTCCTATTTTTAGATCATATCATACCAAGTTTTTTTTTCTTTAAAAAAAATTATATCTACATATATATATATATATATATATATATATATATATTTCTTTTCAATTTAACTTCATTAATCAATAACTCAAGAACGATTGCCAAGAAAATGACACATTGTTTACAAAATAAAAACAAATAAAATTATATGTTAAGAATGTAAAAAGAATTAGGAAGCAATTTTCCGAGGCCTTGTGGTCAAGTCGTAAGGAAATGAGGATTTGTCTGTGGGTTAGAACTCCCCCATGAGTTATAAAATAAAATTAGGAAGCGATAAAACCCTAACAAAACCGTCCTCGTCTTTACACTTTTCGTCGTCAAATCATTGCACTGCCATTGCATGATAATTTTGTATGAAATTGGTAAATTAGTTTACAATTATCAAAATGGATCTCAATTGGGCCTGACCTATTGATTTCACAATCACATGTCGTATAATTATAGTATACGTAGCTGTATTTTCCAAAATGTGTATAGTTATAGAAATGTTAAGAAAAAAAAAGAGATACAAATATTTGTTATATTTCTAATGAAAAATTCTAGGAAATTTTCCATTTTTCCATATAATTCAGGAATAGATTTATATATATAAGGTTTGAGATATCAAACAAAAAAACATCTAGTCATAGATAAGTTTGTGAGCGTTCATTTAACCTAGCCGTTCTCTGCGTACGAGACAGAAGAATGACGAGAATTATAGGAAAACGAAAAAGAAGAGACATATGTAAGAGCCACGAACCATCATTGGAGATTCCTCATGAACTCCAAATCAAGATTCTCACGATACTGCCTGTTAAATCACTTATGAGGTTCAAATCTATGTCAAAGCTTTGGTCATCGTTAATTTCTTCTCAATATTTCATCGACCTTTACCTAAAGGTCTCATCACCGCCGCTACGTCTACACATGTGGTTGAGCTTTGACAACAATCCCCTCAATAAGGTATTACTATCATCATCATCGTCTTCTCTTGACTCAGACTTGTCTTCCTTTGTAGCTGATCAAGATTTGACCATTCCAGGGATACAAGGCTACTCTGTCTATCATGTTTATCGTGGTTTGATGTGCTTTGTAAACGGACGAAGTGCACAAATATACAACACTAGCACTAGACAACTTGTAGACTTACCTGACATAGAAGAGCTTAAACTCATAGTTGATGAAGATCTCAGGTTGAAGAGGTGTATCATATACTATATCGGACACGATCCTGTTCATAATCAATATAAAGTGGTTTGCATGGTTCCAGATATCTGTATTGATATGACAGAGATTTGATTCTTACTACTAGGAGAAGATCTTGATTCTAGTCAATGGAGAAAGATTTCAAAACCAATTCAACGACATCTTCCTTTCCTTTTCTTATCAAAAGGTTCACGTTTGAGTATTAATGGGCGTATGTATTACCTCGCTTGGATTCGCTTGCATCCTAATTTTGTGCTTGTGAGTATCGATATTCGTTCTGAAGAAATCAGTATCCTCCAAATACCTGAATATTCTAAAAGGGTTGATCTTATAGAATTCGGTGGAAAGGTAGCTCTTTTAGAGCATTTTGATCTTAAAAACAAAGGTGTGATGAAACTATGGGTATTGGAAGATGCAGAGAATAGTATTTGGTCGAAGATGAAATCTTTAGTGTTGGATCCTTCTCAAATGCATATAGTCAATGGCATGAGTTTGAGGGTACAAGGTACAACACGACACGGTGAAGTTATCTTCGTACCTCGAGAAGACAAGATCATCGTTAAACCTCAAAGTAAAGCTTGTTTCTACGTTTTTCTTTACAATATACAAAATAATCTTTTGAGAAAAGTTGAAATCAAAGAAACATCAAACAGCCATCGTACCAAAATTTGGGACGTTATTGGATTCGATGATGTTGAGAACTTGATGTATCTCTAAATTCCATGTTTTGTCTTCTTCTTTTTGGTTTTTGTTTGGAAACATTTTATTTATTACTTTTGTTTAGGTGCTTTTGTTCTTCCTCAAGTAAACTAATTATATTTACATTACTAGTTTTTTATTTTACTTACTTTATATTACTATACTATTGCATACGTACATGTGGGAGAAATTTTCTACAAAATTACGAGAATTTATTATGAAGCTAACTTAAGCTAATACTTCAACTGGCTGCACGGAATAACATTTCAATCTCGAAAATGTAAGTACGGAAATTTAATTAGGTGACATTTGATTACAAAAAGTAATTCGATTATAAAAATTAAATGATGTTATAACTATACCTTTTAAAATTTACTAATTTTTATGAATATTTTTGTACTAAAATATAGCTTTTTTACAAAACATTATACAAATGTTTGTTTATTTATATTTTTGATATTTCAACTTATCTTGAATATTGATGATCACTTGCATTGTCTCAGGCTGATAAAACTTATATTGCTTCTGTTATCGATGCCAATCTTGAATATCCAGGAAGCACGCTTTTGGGATATTATGGGAAAATCAAAGGATTCTTGGATGTGGAAAATTCTGTTGAACATGAGTCCACTAATTCGTGAGTTTGTTCACACTGAGATTGGCAATGAATCATTTGCTAGATTATGGTTTGATAAGTGGCATCTTGGGCCGCTCACTGACGTTATGGGAAGTTCTGGACCGTCTCAGCTAGGGGTTCATATTAATGCAGCTGTTTTTTTTTCTGTTTTGTCAACAATTGAATCGATAAGGTCTATCTATAACCTAAACTCTAATAGCTAAAATCTTCTTATAATCGCTCATATGTAGTGGGAAAGAGTTGAACCCATGATGTGTTAGTCATTAGTTGGATCATTTACCAACATACTGAGAAAAACTCGGCATTAATACACTTGTTTCTAAGGCAGCAATTCACAAACGGGTTGCTGATTTAGGCACGCTCGTTTTGATAAAGCTGCCAGTAGATCTTCAAATGCATCTCAGCTATATTCAATATCCACTGCAGACTGATCAACGAATAGACAGCTTCTTTATGCATTGAAGAAAAAGATCAGACTTTTTTCTAAACTGCAAAGAAGAAAATAATCTCTTAAACCATAGGCCCCTACAATATAGTTCAAAACAAAATTTGTTTGCTGGTTCTGAAAATTGGCGGAAATCGGTTTGGTTTGCAGGAAGAATTTCTAAGCACGCCTCAAACTTCTGGCTCGCTCAATTGGATAGGCTTCCTGTCAAGGTAAGGATCTCGAGCTGGGGTGTGAACATTAATACTACATGTGGCCTTTGTTCTCAAGAAGAAGAGAGTAGGGATCATCTTTTCTTGCATTGCTCATTTGCGGTGGAGGTATGGTCTATGGTTCTTGCGAGATTGCATCAACACCCATCGGTTTTCCACTCTTGGCAGACCCTTAGCTCTTGGCTTATGGGACACATCAACAATACTTCCAAACCTCTTAAGAGACTCACATCTCAGGCTGTTGTTTATTTGATTTGGCAAGAGCGTAATCATCCGCCTTCATGGATCCCCACACTCAACAGCTCCTCAAGTCTTCCAAAAACTTGACAGAATCATTAAGGACACTTTATTAGGCAGACAAGACTCCAAAAGATTCAAGGGCCTCTTCTCCAAATGGGTTGATACCTAGCGATTATGTCTTTTATTTGCATCGATCTTCTATTTCAATGTCTTTTTTTTTAATTTTTTTGGAAGCCATTGAAGCCTCTGTACAGCTAAAACTCTGATTATCAGTTTAGTTATTAATATATTAACATTCATATCATACCAAGTTTTCTTTTCTTTTTTTATAATATTTTAAGTATAAACCCTAACAAAACCGTCGTCGACATACACTTGCGTCAGTGCGTGCGATCGAAGCTATCGATAACGTGCTTTTATCTTTGCATGGTCTTCGTACTCTTCATATCATTGCATTGTGTCAAATTGGTAAATTTGTTTACAATGATCAAAATGGACCTCAATTGGGCCTGACCTATTGAATTCGCAATAACATGTCGTATAAGTACAGCATAAGTTTGTGAGCGTAAGCCAAGTATTCTTTATATTTAACCTAGCCGTCCTCTATCTATGGAACAGAACAGAAGAATGAAGAGCCAAGAACCGTCATTGGAGATTCCTTATGAACTCCAAATCGAGATTCTCACGAGACTGCCTGCTAAATCACTTATGAGGTTCAAATCTGTGTCAAAGCTTTGGTCATCGTTAATTTCTTCTCGGTATTTCATCGACCGTTTCCTAAAGATTTCATCACCGTCGCTACGTATCTACATGTGGTTGAGCTTTGACAACAAGGTATTACTATCATCGTCTTCTCTTGACTCAGACTTGTCTTCAGTTGATCAAGATTTGACCATTCCAGCGATGAAAGGCTACTCTGTGTCTCACGTTTATCGTGGTTTAATGTGCCTTGTAAACGGACGAAGTGCAAAAATATACAACACTAGCACTAGACAACTTGTAGACTTACCTGACATAGAAGAGCTTAAACTCATAGCTGATGAAGATCTCAGGTTCAAGAGGATGATCTATATTGGACACGATCCTGTTCATAATCAATATAAAGTGGTTTGCATAGTTTCAGAACTCGGTATTGATATGACAGAGATTTGGTTCTTACTACTAGGAGAAGATGATTCTAGTCAATGGAGAAAGATTTCAAAACCAATTCAACCACATCATCCTTTCAATTTAATAACAACAAAAGGTTTATATTTGAGTATCATTAATGGACGTATGTATTACCTCGCTTTGATTCGCTTGTCTCCTATTATTGTGCTTGTGAGTATCGATATTCGTTCTGAAGAAATTAGTATCCTCCAAGTACCTGAATATTCTTACAAGGCTGCTCTTATAGAACTCGGTAGAAAGGTAGCTCTTTTAGAGCATTTTCATGTTAAAGACAAAACTGTGATGAAACTATGGGTATTGGAAGACACAGAGAATAGTATTTGGTTGAAGAAGAAGACTTTGGTGTTGCATCCTTCTCAAATGTCTATAGACTTTGGTGGTGGCTTCAGTAGTTCGAGGGTACAAGGTACAACACGAAACGGTGAAGTTATCTTCGTACCTCGAGAAGACAATATTAAACCTCAAAGTAAAACTCTTTTCTATGTTTTTCTTTACAATATACAAAACAATCATTTGAGAAAAGTTGAAATCAAAGCAACATCAAACAGCCATTGCACTCAAATTTGGGACATCATTGGATTTGATGATGTTGACAACTTGATGTATCTCTAAATGCTTGTGTGTTTTCTTCTTCTTTTTGGTTTTTGTTTGGAAACATTTTATCTATTTATTTATTTTGTTTATGTGCCTTTGTTCTTTGTTCCTCAAGTAAACAAATTATATTTACATGACTAGTTTTTAATTTTACTTACTTTATATTATTACTATTGCATACATATGGGAGAATTTTTCTACATAATTAAGAGATAAATAAATATTGTTATGAAGGTGCGCGGAATAACATATATAAATAAATTTACGTAAATTTAAAACTCTAAAATGTAAGTATGGAATTTTAATTAGGTGACATTTGATTACAAAAAGTAATCTGATTATAAATATTTAAATGATGTTAAAACAATATTTTCTAAAATTGACTATTTTTTATGAATATTTTTGTACTAAAATATAGCTTTTTTACAAAACACTATACAAATGTTTGTTTATTTATTCCTGACCAAAAAAATGTTTGTTTATTTATTTATTCATTTTATGGTTTATCATGTGTATAATAGACCCAAGGATACAAAATCATAAGTCAATTTATCAAATATGTGACAACGAAAATATAAAGACTTGTTATTTGTAAATAGATAATTTCTTTAATCTTTTATCTATAATAAAGCATATATTAATTTTTTAATTCAAATGTTACAGAATTGTGTTGTAAACAGAGATTCATTGCCAGATATAATAACTTCAATAGATTGTATTCATAAACTTTATACGATTCTCTTAAAAATCATCAAAAAAAACAATTAATACACACAATAAAATAAAATAAAGTTTCCAATACAATGTGTTCACTTTACGTAATAAGATACCTTTCTTGTCTAAACACTTCAAGAACTATTCACTTTACTTCTTCATACATAACTTCTTCACTTCAAGATCTTCCATATTATCCAAACCGAAACAAGATCAATAGAGACTTACCTAAGCAAAATGACACCAAACCAAACAACTATCCCGATCCGCACGGACCGGACCAGTCCCATGCCACTGAATCAACCCATGAAGCGTCATCATTCAGCTAGCTACTACGCTCATCGAGTCAAAGAAAGTCTCTCAACTCGAGTATCGAAATTCATCTGCGCAATGTTTCTATTGGTTTTGTTCTTTGTAGGAGTCATTGCTTTCATTCTTTGGCTTAGTTTACGACCTCATCGACCTCGGTTTCATATCCATGACTTCGTAGTCCAAGGTCTAGACCAACCTAATGGATTCGAAAATGCAAAAATTGCTTTCAATGTAACTATTTTTAACCCAAATCAACATATGGGTGTTTACTTTGATTCCATGGATGGTTTTCTTTATTACAAAGATCAACGAGTTGGATCAACTCCTTTGTTAAACCCGTTTTTTCAGAAACCAACTGATACAACCATTGTAACCGCTACGTTTTCTGGAGCTTCTTTAACGGTTAACAGTAACCGTTGGACTGAGTTTAGTAATGACAGGGCTCAAGGAACCGTTGGGTTTAAGCTTGATATTGTTTCAAATATTCGGTTTAAGCTCCATAGATGGATTAGTAAGCATCATAGAATGCATGCTAATTGTAATATTGTGGTTGGACGAGATGGGTTGATCTTGCCTAAGCTTAACCATAAACGATGTCCGGTTTACTTCACTTAGTTGATTGATTTGTTGTTTGCTGTTTTTTGTGTGTCTTTTGTATTTTTTACTTTTCTTTTCTCTAAGTTTGGTCATTTGGATTTGGTTTTTCTCATTAATTGTATCTCTTTTGAGTTGAATATATCAAAGAAAATATTAGCAAGTGTAAAAACTCAAAGCAATTTCATCTTTTCCATTAAAAGTGGGCAAAATTCCCAACGGAAGAAAAGTTCCTAAATCCGAACCGATATTCCCGAAACCGATTCCAAATCGAAATATAAAATCATCCAAATGGAATGGAAAATATTTAATACTGAATTAACCGATCCCCAATTACGTGAACCCGATTAAAAATATACAAAATTCATGAAAATATTAATATTTTAGTTAAAATATAAAAATATGTTTTTAATATATGAAAATATACAATCTTAAATTCCCCAAACCCAAAACCGAACTGAATTATAATTTAATCCCGAATGGAACCAATTTCTTAGAACTAAAAAAATCCGAAACCCGAATAATTTAAACTGACCTGAACCGATTAACCGAACAAGTATCAGCCATCTTAGGAACCCTTTGTCGACATCACCTCCATGACTTATCTCTAATCTTGACAATTATGGAAACACAACAAGTATCAGCCAGCAACAAGCAATCAAAACTTGTCTAGGATGAATATTTAATTTGTATGATTCCCAAAACCTTTGACCAAATTTTGTTCTTTTCCTTTTTTTAATTAGATGATTATGTCAATCATTACAACAGAAACATTAAAGTTTTAATTTTTTTCACTAAGTCATACCAATGAACATCGAAGCTTGAACATGAATACATGATAATCTGATTAAACAATATTATCATTGACTGTAGAATTTCTAGTTATAGACCTTAGACTTTGATTTCCCATTTCAAAGGAAAAACCTCAACGAAGAGGAGACTAAAAACAGAGCATCAATATGTTTTCTTGTATCAAATCCTCTGTTTTTCTGATCTCTGTTTTCTTCTTTATGATCTTCAAAACAGTTTCTTCTGCAAAAGATCCAACTTATGTCTACCACATATGTCCAAACACAACAACATTTGGAAGAAACAGCACTTACTTAACCAATCTCCGAACTGTTCTTTCATCTCTCTCCTCTCCAAACGCAGCTTACGCCTCACGTTTCGATAACGCAACCGCTGGTGATGATAATGATAACAACAAAGTCTACGGCGTCTTTCTCTGCCGCGGCTACTTCTCAACCGAAACCTGCCGTGACTGCGTGGCGTTTGCGGTCAATGAAACGCTCCAAAGGTGTCCAAGAGAGAAAGTTGCAGTAATATGGTACGATGAGTGTATGATACGATACTCTAATCAAAGCATAGTAGGGAAAATGAGAGTGAGACCAATTGTTTCTTTATATAACAAGCAAAACATCACAGAGAATCAAGTGAGCAGATTTAACGAGTCTTTGCCTGCTCTGATGTTCGACGTTTCGGTGAAAGCAGCTTCGAGCTCAATAAAGTTAGCTACAGGGAAAGAGAATTTCACAGTTTTTCAAACGATTTATAGCCTTGTGCAGTGCACACCGGATTTGACGAATCAAGATTGTGAGAGCTGTTTAAGACAAGCTATTAATTGGTTACCTACATGCTGTCTTCGGCAAGTTGGTGGACAAGTAATCACTGTGAGTTGTAGCATTAGATATGAGCTTTATCCGTTTTACAACGAAACTGTTACTGCAGCTTCTCCTCCTCTGTCAACAGTGGCTGCACCACCACTGCAGCTTCCTCCTTCAAAAGAAGGTGAAGTCTTGAAACTTACAGTTCTCCAATATAGTTAACTTGATGATCTTAAAAAGGCAGAATCTTCTTTTTTTAAAGTAGAACGTTGTCATGTTTTATATGTTCTTGAAACTGTGTTTAGGGAAAGGCAAGAGCTCGAAGGTGATAGTAACCGCGATCACTGTACCGGTTTCTGTCTGCTTGTTACTTCTTGTTGCCACGTCTTGTTTACTAACAAGAAGAAGGAATAAGCTTAGTGCAGAAACAAAGGAGTTAGGTAAAACCAGAAAATGGATTGAGCTAATCTTTGTCATTTTATTGTCTAATTGCTTGAAACTTTTTCTTAATGTAGATGAGGATGATATTACATCAACAGAAACACTGCAATTCCAGTTTACCGCAATTGAAGCAGCAACAAATAAGTTCTCAGAAAATAACAAGCTTGGTCATGGAGGATTTGGTGAAGTTTACAAGGTAATTCAATTCTTATGATCATATTCTTACAAACCAATAAAGCTTTATGCTTTTGTCTAAAACCATTCAGGGTCAGCTTATATCCGGAGAAAC
This sequence comes from Lepidium campestre, assembly GCA_009757365.2. Lineage (NCBI taxonomy): Eukaryota > Viridiplantae > Streptophyta > Magnoliopsida > Brassicales > Brassicaceae > Lepidium > Lepidium campestre. Next base: position 101,141 of record WJSH01000617.1, on the reverse strand, counting down.
AGTAGCTATAAAGAGACTATCTCGAGGATCCACCCAAGGAGCTGAAGAATTCAAGAACGAAGTTGATGTGGTTGCAAAGCTGCAACACAGGAATCTTGCTAAACTCTTGGGATATTGCTTAGATGGAGAAGAGAAAATACTTGTCTACGAGTTTTTTCCTAACAAAAGCCTTGACTATTTCCTCTTTGGTATAAAAAATGCATCACTCATTTTCCTCTTGGAGTATGCAAGTTTTCTGATCAGTCAGAGTGCTTTTTGTTTGTAGATTATGAAAAGAGGGGACTTTTGGATTGGCAAAAAAGGTACAAGATCATAGAAGGGATAGCTCGAGGAATACTTTATTTACATCGAGATTCTCGGCTTACGATCATTCACCGTGACCTTAAAGCGAGTAACATACTCTTAGATGCAGAGATGAACCCAAAGATCTCAGATTTCGGTATGGCAAGGATCTTTGGTGTTGATCAAACTCAAGCCAATACTCAAAGAATCGTTGGTACATAGTAAGTTGGTTCTTCCTCTAGTGATATTAACACTTCAATTAGTTATATTCCATTTCTCATTTGATTATACAAATTCTCTTTGTAGTGGTTATATGTCTCCTGAGTATGCAATCCATGGACAATACTCGGTAAAATCGGATGTTTACAGCTTTGGAGTTTTGGTTCTTGAACTCATAACCGGCAAAAAAAACAGTAGCTTCTATGAAGATGATGGTCTTGGAGATTTGGTGACCTATGTAAGTATCTATAACCAATCAAGAACTGTTTCTTAAGTAATGTTTTCAAAAACAATTCATAAGAAATCAGGCTTTGATGGGAAAAAATCTGCAGGTGTGGAAGCTATGGGTAGAGAATTCACCATTGGAGCTAATAGATGAAGCAATGAGAGGGAATTTCCAGACAAATGAAGTGATTAGATGCATTCACATTGCTCTATTATGTGTTCAAGATGACCCTTCAGAGAGACCTTCAATGGATAACATTCTTGTGATGATGAACAGCTTTACTGTTACTTTACCGGTTCCAAAGCGGTCTGGGTTTCTCCTTCGAAACACGAAGGACTCTAGAGATCAACCTTCAGGAGCTTCTGCATCTGATCAATCTGCAACAAGCAAGTCTTTGCCTTTATCTGTTGACGATTCTTCTATCACTATTGTTTATCCTCGTTGACTTATTGTGTGTACTTACTGCCTGTAAATAAAGTTTAGACCTTGATTTGGAACTTGGAACAGTTAGTTCCAATAATGTTGTGTTGAAACTACGTGAAACAGATCAAGAACTTATTTCGTTATGTCTTTTAAGACTATTATACACAACCAGAAAAGCTATGAATAAGACAGACAATCAAGTAGATATTCTCACGCAACATTGCCAAGATAGCAAGTGGCTCACACAATCAAATTTAGAGCAAACTAAAGCTTGGTACAGAAGAATCTATGTCAAAACGACAATCAAAAATCACAAAGAAATTGCTGTTGTTATTACAGGTGATATTAACCATAACTTAGACGAGAGTCAAGGAGTTTTGCGGAAGTTTGTCTGCGAGGTATTCCAATTTCACAGGCATTAACTCGAGCAGCAAACCGAAGAGAGCAAAGGGACTCTCCAGTAGACGATGGATCAGGTGATATGTTGACAAACATTAAGGTCTTTGAATCCCCTCCTAAACATGGCTGTTTAAAAATGATTCTCAATTAGAATGATCCCAATAGACAAAATATGTGCATAATGATTTAGGAGTCATGATGTAATCTAACCTGGAGCAGATATGTTAACTTCGAGTTTCTGAAAGGAACATGTTCCTCTTTCTTTGCCAATGCAAATATAACATCACTCAAAGCAGACAAGCTTTTGTTTATAGCCTGTGAAGGAAAGAACAAAAATTAAAGGTAAGTCCAAAATCTCCATGGGAATTGCTTAGAAGACTGTTTTACTAAAAACAAACAAAAAACCTGTGTCTCCTTTAACCGCTCTCCTGTAGCCCCGCTCCTTGAAAGTCGCTCACTTCCAGCAAGATCGATTAGATTAAGAACACCTTGTACCTGTTGTTCAGTGCTCTGGAATAGGAGAACGTGTTGATGTTTAAGAAGAATTTCAAAAGTGATAAATATAATATACAACATCAAAAACAAACCAGAAAGGAAAAGATTTAAACCTCATTCACACCAGAAATCCGAAGAGTAAACACAAAATGACTCCTTGATGACTGCTCATTCATATGAGTCTTACCAATAGACCTGCAAATTAAAAGTTGACCATGCTTTAACTTTGTAGATTATGTAACAAATTCTCAAAATCCATGCCGTTTTACACTACCAGATATGCCTAGCAAGTATCTAAACACTTAGAATGTCAGAATACCAAAAAAAAAACAGACAGAAAACCACAAAACTCAAGACAAACCTGCTCTGAGCAGCTTGCTGCAATAGTGAGGAAATTTGTCCAATGCTACATACATCTATTATCGTGAGATCACCAACATGAGTGTTTCCATTAACGTCATGAGTGATTGTATACTGTCTTCCAGAGGTGCTACTGTCTCCTCGTGCAGAATCTATAGCAATAGTTCGATTCGTAGAGAGCAAGTCCCTGATAGACTCGTTATAGATCTCCAACATTGATACCTACAAAATAAACTTAAATTGAAAAAATTGCCACCAACGAAAGCATTCAACAAAATTAAGAACATTCAGGGAGAAACATAAACCTGCATCTTGTATTTCCAGCCTTGTACGCTAAGAGACTGACTTGTTTTGAATATTTGTTCAAGTGATCGAGGGATCAGACCTTTCTGTTCTGGCGTTTCAGGCCTGCCCATCATGGTGTAGGTTTTTCCAGAACCTGTCTGACCGTATGCAAAAATACAAACCTGTGTCCACAAAGATTTAAAACGGTGCAATCACAAAGGAATCAGTCAAAGTATTGTCTGCCTGACTTAAACAAGAGTTTTGAATAAAATTCAGCTACTACAGAAGAATACTAATCACGATTCAAATACTTGCATCTAACTTGCATATTAGGCATCTATAAGATAATCACAATAAGGAAGGTGATGAACCTTATAGCCATCCAATGCACTCTGTACAAGCTGAGATATTTCAAAGAATATTTCCTCCTGAGATGCTCCGTGGTCGAAGACCTTGTCGAAGGTGAAAGGATGTTTGTTACCTAAAAAAACCAAATACAACACCAAGGCAGAAAAAATAAATTAGTAACTAGGACGGGCATAATTATTCAAATTGACCAAAAGAAATAAGCTGATTCATATACCATTTTGAACCACATCAATGCCTCTTCCAAGCGATTCAAGTGAAGAAGGATAGGCAATAACGCTCGCTTCTTGGCGTACTCCATCATCTGGTAGCAAGGGACGCACTCTACAGAACACGCGTATATTCCCTTTTAGTTCCTGAAATGAAATGTTTGCTTAGCGCACATAAAGATACCATCATTACTCACAATGTTTAAAGAAAGACATTTTCTTACAAGGATGGTGTTATGAAGCTTCTTCCGTAAAAACTCTCCTTCACAAAGTTGATGCTCCGTGTCTGCAAGGCGATCTTGCAGTTCATGCACGCGTTGTTTCTGCTGCTCAAACTCTGTCATAGTAAGAGACATAGATGCATCTACCATCTGTAGAAAGCAAAGAAAAAGTATGTCAATGTAGAGAAACAATTGGCAAAGTAAAAGTATGTGAAAGATGGCATAACACCAATCCAAAATGATTGATCACATTATTACCTTTAGCTTTTCTTTAGCAATAGCTAACTCCTGCTCCAATACCTTTATACGTTCTTTTTGAAACGAACATGTTTCCTGCAGCATAAGATTGGCATGGTCAGACGACTATAAATGAACCTAAGGCAAGGATACAAAACTTCAACCTTTAACTAACCTCCAATGACCCTGATTTTGCTATCAGAATGTCCAACTCATGAGATGACTTTCCAACACTCTCCTTATATTTCAGTATCTCATCAGCCAGCTTTTGTGACTGTACAACCTGGCGATCACGATCATCACGGACTTGTTTGAGCTCGCTCCGAAGGTTCTTAACTTCCAACAACAATGATTCTTTTTGTCTTATCGCTTCATCTTGTGAAACCTTGAGCATAGAAAGGGAAGTAAATTAAGATGCAACAAAATCACCAAGAAATAAAGGGATGCAAGAATCATGACTGTAGGAGATGAGGGATATATACCCGGCTTGATGCTAGTTGATCTTGTAGTGATTTACTGTGGCCCCTTAGTGTGGTAAGGTTCTCTAGTATACTTGACTTTTCTTTTTCTGCACGAGTGTGTGCCTCTCGAACTGCTTCAAGATCAGTCTGGAGTTTAGTGTTATATTGTTGCAAACTTGTGTTGTACTCTTGAAGCCTTTTGTACATATCTTCAAGGGATGTCACCTAGAAATCAAAAAGAAAGTTTACTCAACACAACAACCTAAAAATTATGCATAAACAGTTAAATACCCAAACACGATAAGGGGGTTATATACCTTATGCTTCGCAACTATTTTCTCTTCTTTCACTTTGTCAAGCTCCTCCCGGAGAGAAACCTGAAGCTTCTCAGCTGCAACTCTAGATTCTTTCTCTCGTCTGTGATTTTCAATTGCATCCTAGTAATCAAAACCAAATAAGAGAAACCAAACTTGATAACAAGATATCTTTTAGAGATAATCTGCGCAATGAGAAAACATTTCGTGAGCGACGAAACCTTACCAATTTACTTAACTCCTCCTTTGAGAACTTTTCCTGTATTGAGGCTATGTTCTCCTTCATCTCAGCTATACTTGCTTGTAGCTCTTCCTCTTTGTTCTTTGCATCCAGCTCTAGACATAATTAGGAACAATGTCCATATTCAGTGTACACAAACTGATTGAGGACATTACATGTAGGAAGCTAAATTACCTTTATTAGTGCATCTTTTCTCTGCAGATTCCAAAGAATTACGAAGATTTTCCTTCTCCTGGACATGATTTTCGATCACTTGTAGGAGCCATCTAGCACAAACCTTATGCTCTTTGATAATTTCCCCCATTTGCTCAATTTTAGCCTGAAGTGAAATGAAACCAAAAAGAAATGAATTTTAGCCTGACGTGAAAAGAAACAGCAAAGAACTTTTCCGAAATCTTTAGTAGAATCAAAGGATTGGCTATGAGTTATCAAACCTTGGTGTCAAACTTTCCAGCTTTCACTTTCCTGTTAAGCAAAGCCACGACCTCATCGTTTGTATACTCTACTTTACTACACTCTTCTGTACTGCCCACATCGCTGTTTGCGGTAACATCTTGTCTGTTCATAGTCGAAAGCACTTGTCTTCTTCCAGTAACTTGCGTCTCCGCTTTCCTTCGCTTATCAAACGGAATAGTGGAGACAGCTTCCTTTCTCTGAAAATGATTCAGATACAAACCAAAACAAAATCCCATCAAAATTAAGTAAAGCCATAGCTTTTATCAAACAATTACACTATGCGATAAGTAAAGCCACCAAAATTAAGATACAAACCAAAACAAAATCCCATCAAAATTAAGAAAAGCCACAGATTTTATCAAACAATTACACTATGCGATAATGGGTTTTACAATTTCATCATCTCTCTAAGATTTTCATTATCCACTGATCTAAATCTCATCTACGGAAAACTCGAGAGGTCAAAATGAAAATTAGTGGAAGAAGAAGAAAAAAAAATCAAATAAGCAGACTTACAACACTTGGAGTGCGTGGAGCACGATTTTGGTTGCGGAGAGACATGAGCAACAAAAACCAATATCGATGGATTTCTTCACCTTCTGGTCGCCAATAGCCTCAAAATTGCGATTAGAGCTTAGCGAATGATTAATCCAAAGATTGAGCCAATTGAAGAAGATTTTTCCAGAACTCCAAATGAATTAGGGTTCTCGATTAAGGAAATTTGAAGAAGGAAAGAGGAAGAAGGAGCCTGTTATTTGAAAATTTGAAAATAGATCGGCGGATTCTGGACAAATTATAACGTTACAATTCTCCTCGAGAATAATTTATAATTCATAAAATATATATTTTTAAAAACATTTCTGACAAAAAAGAAAAATTCGGTTTGGTTTAGTTGGATTTAAGTCACATTTCGTTCAGATAATACAGTCCGGTTTAGAAAACCGGGGTTTAGTGTGATTTTGAATCGAAGTAGTCAACATTATGCCCGGATATTCGTACCCAATCGGGTCGGGCTTTTGGGTTTAAAGACATTTTCGACTATTTTATTATTTTAATTCAGGTTTGGGTAGGATTTGCTTTTTTAAATTTTTATGTTGGGCATTCCGTTATTTGGTTAGGTTCTTTTGCTTTTTGGTTCTTTTTAGTTTTAGAAATATGATAATCAATGGGTATCTATTAAAATTTTGTTCGATTCGGTTTCGGTTCTTCCAGTTTTAAAAATGTGGTAACCAATGGGTACCTATTAAAATTTGATATGGTTTCGGTTCGGTTTCGGTTCGGATACCTCTATCTAATTTAAAAATAAAATAAAAAAATCTTAGAAAAACCATAAATTAATTATAATAAATTAAATATTTTAATTTTTTTTAGTAATTTTGATTCAAAATGACTAACCAATTTGGATTTATAGTTACAATTTTGGATATTTAGATGATTAAATTATATATAAATAATTATTTTAAAATATATAATTATATTTCAGTTCTTTCGAGTAACTATTCGGTTCTCAGTTCGGTTTCGGTTTGGATTTAGTTTTTTGGTATTAAAATTTAGGAATCATTCGGTTCTTTAGCCGGTTCTGGTTCGGCTCGGTTCCTCTTATTTCGGTTCAGTTTCAGTTAGTATGTCAAGGGCTAGTTCGAATACCCGTATTTTTAACTACAAGATTTTATCTAAAATTTTTGGAAAAACAAAAAAAAATAAAAAAAAATCATACTTTTTAATTAAATTTTTTTTAAAAATTAGTTATTTTGTTATTTTGATTCAAATTGATTAATATATTTAAATATATAATTATAATTTTGAATATTAAGGTAAATCAAAGTTTATATATAAATAATTATTTTAAAATATATAATAATATTTTCGGTAATTCAGAGTTCTGATTCTTACTCGATCGGATCTGGGTAACCAAATCTTATGACCTAAAACCTATTCAGATATTTTATCGATTCATGATTAGGGGATTTGGAAAAATGTCCAGAACTAGTCAGCAACATCCAGGCTATATACTGCCACGTCGAAATCACATTCTAGCTAAACTAGAGATCTCAATCCTATGTGGCAAAACTGGGAATCAAAATGACACGTGTCAATGTAGTAGAGGTTCAAATCATATCCAAGTAATCTAAGAGTTGGATAAGGTATTCTTTGTCACAGAACCAAAAACAAGAACTTAATATCTCAACGAATCTCACACTAATCAAATTATTCCAATCAGAAAACAAAAACAAAATGGCTCAAGCAATGACTTCGATGAGTGGTTTACGTGGTGCATCTCAAGCCGTCCTTGAAGGAAGTCTGCAGATCAATGGCTCAAACCGTCTTAACATTTCAAGAGTCACAGTTGGGTCTCAAAGAAGTGGACTTGTGATCAGGGCTCAGCAGAATGAGACTGTGCCTGAAACTAGTCGCCGTTCAGTGATTGGGCTTGTTGCAGCTGGTTTAGCTGGTGGTTCGTTTGTTAAATCTGTTTTTGCTGAAGCTATTCCGATCAAAGTTGGTGGTCCTCCACTTCCTTCCGGTGGCTTACGTAAGTAAAGTCATTTTCAGTTTTGTTCTTTAGTCTTATTTTTCCGGTTTAGATTTATGAACCAAACAAAAGTCCGGTTCAATCGATATGTAAAAGTATAGATCTATGGTTAAATCACTTTATTTTGGTTGCATGTTATCAAAACATTTACCATCTCTATAAATTAATATCTATTTTTTTTTATCCCAAACCAAGTTTTTGGTTAAATTAATATACCAATAAATTCATAATTAATAAATATTCATAGTTCTAACGTTATTAATTTACCGAGATTTAAATGTAATTTAAAATTTTGTCTTAGCTAGGTTTTATAGATATTCTAAATTGTTTTCCGGGTTTAAGTATATGAACCAAACAATAGATCTATTAATAATGACTTTTAGATTGGTTGCATCTTATTGAATTTACCATAGAACCTTTATAAATTAATATTTGATAAACTAATATAGACTATAATTTAATATCTATTTTTTGCGGTTAAACTAATATATCTAAAAATTCATAAACTCTAATCAAATTCCAAAGTTCTTATGTTATTAATTTATAGAGATTTGAGTGTATCTTGAATCTTTGTCGATTTTCGAGCGTTTGGTTCTATTTTGATTGATTGTGGCTTTGATTTGTGTGTGTGAGCAGCTGGAACAGATAACTCAGACCAAGCAAGAGACTTTTCATTGGCATTGAAAGATAGATTTTACTTGCAGCCATTGTCACCAACAGAAGCTGCAGCTAGAGCCAAAGAATCTGCTAAAGAGATTATTAACGTTAAGTCATTGATCGACAAAAAAGCTTGGCCTTACGTTCAAAACGATCTCCGTTTAAGAGCATCATACCTCCGTTATGATCTTAACACCGTTATCTCCGCTAAGCCTAAAGCAGAGAAACAAAGTCTTAAAGAACTCACTGGCAAACTCTTCCAAACCATTGACAACGTAAGATTTTGATCTTTGATCCAAATGAATATTCTTAAGATTATTTTATAATGTTTGGATTGATCTGAGATTGTTGTTTGTTTATGTGGAAGCTTGACTATGCGGCTAGGTCAAAGAGTAGTCCAGATGCTGAGAAGTATTACTCAGAGACAGTCTCGAGTTTGAACAATGTTCTTACCAAGATTGGTTAGAAGAAGAAACATTTGCTTTGTAATAAGTTAATGTTGATGTTATTATAACTATCCAAGTACTTTGTCTTTCTCCTCCTCTCTTCTTATCTCATCAAATCGGTTATTTCTAATCTCAGTTTCATGATTTAACCAAAATATTAGCTAAGTCCTTGTACGTTTTCCCATTAACTATGAAGTTACAGACCGATCGAAACCGGAGTAACTAGTCTCCATGGTCTGTACTTTTACTTAGAATGACTAATTCTATTTTAATGAAATTCGTGTTTTTTCTTAGATTATGTATTTTTTGATAACTAGGAAATCTTTAAAATCTAAGCACAAATTAATTTTGGGGAAAGTAAGTTTGGTCAAGTAGGTAAATGCTCATTTATGCAATTTTCTCCATTAGAGTTTGAGTCCAGGTAAAGTTTGTGTTATAGATTGTGTCGATCCAATTGTTAAAAAACTATGACTAATTTCAATGATTTATATAAATTTGGGTTTTCTTGTCACAAAAAAACGTTTACAAATGATAAAAACGTTTACAAATTTGGGTTTTTTATTTTTTTATTTTTCGGTGGCCTTGAAAATTTACCATTTGTGTTATTTAACAAAGAGAGTCACGATTTAATCGGAAAATTAATTTGATTGTAAAAATTTGTAACATATATGAAAAATAAATATTTTATTTTAAAGTAAAAAGTAATGAATATGTGATTAGGTCAAAGGCCAAGGACACTTAAACCATTAACAATTTTCTATGTTTCGTTTTGTTCCATTTAATCGCTTCACTTTTTTCTGAATTTTCTTCCCACTCCACGAAATATCTAAACTTAATATTTTAATTAAGAACAAAGATTTGTTTTACCAATTTTTTTAAGAAATGGTCGTGTAATATACTTATATTCATGTCCGAAAAGTCAAACAAACAACTTTTTCTATGTGTCTAATTAAGGTTTAAACATTATATTGTATAACATCCAAATTTACTTTAACCTATAAAAATAAAACTTAACATCCAAATTCATACCAAACATCTACTATATTTTATATATAATAAAATGAGAAAATATTAAAAATAATTAAAAAAATCTCGACTTTCCAAAAACCATTAAAAAAACCACAAAATCCTCTTTCGTTGAACCTAATTAACCTTGTTAATCAACAGAGATTAATGCAATTCAATAACCATTTTTAATAGAGTTTATAGGTTTTTTTTTTTACATTTTTTCCAAAATAAAATCTTAAACTCTACACCAAAAATTTGATGAGATGGTGACAAAAGAAAATGATGAGTTGCATAGTCAATACATTTTTTAACAAAACGAGCAAAGTCAAGTATTTGTAATTAGCTTAATTAAGTTTTATATTTAAGTGGAAAAGTTAAATCAAGTAGTTAGACATGTTGAGTTTTAAGAAATATTTTATTACTTGAAGCAAAATTGACTTACTCTGCAAAGCTGATTATTTCCAAAAAGTTCTAGATATACAAATGAATAATGATATAATATGAGATTAGAAAAGTTAACCAAATATTTTAATAAACGAATATTTGAGTTGTGGTTAAGGAGTCAAAATCAGATGACATGAGCATGTCTTATATATTCATAATATATCAAAATAAGATTTGGGAACAATTCCAAAGTAAAAATGAAGACAAACCCTAAAACCCAAGAGAATTTGATTGAGTGGTATGGCTTAATCCACACAAAACGTATAATCTATTAAATAACTAATTATATTTAAATGTCAACCTTGACTCTTAATATATTATTGAGGTTTTTGTCTCCTATATACCCCTTTAAGTTTAAAATTATCTACAGTAACCCTTTTTTTTGTCTTCTCGAAAATGCACATTTTGAGTTTTAAATTATTGAAAATAACCCATTTTTGTTCTAGATTTTGTCTACCGTGGACAATTATTTGTCCATCGCGTACATAATTCACTATATATGTCTATCATGGACAATTATATTGTATTTATGTTTATCATGGACCATATATATGTCCACGATAGACAAAATCAAGAATACTCCCTATGCCAAAATATGTATTTTTGAGAAAGTGAAAAAATAGGCTATATGGGACAATTTTAAATTTAAAGGGGCTATAAGAAACAATTATTTCTATATTATTTTGATCGGTAATGTCCGATCCATAACTTAAACTCCTCAAATCTCAAATAATGATATGTAAGGCTACGTGATTCTCTGAAGTCAAACTCCAGTTAAAAAAATTGCAGAGATGGACATTTAATCATTTGACTAAAGATAGTGGCCGATATTTATTCATTTATTTCAAATCAAATTTACATTACTTTTGCTCCATTTATTAGTACTTGACCTAGACCTAAGCATATTATCCAACCTGAAACCGACCCAAAATTTTGGGTATCGGGTCGGGTTCGGGTAGAGGCAAAAATAATCATCGGTTCCAATCATAGTATACTTGTGGGTATCGGGTCGAGTTCGGGTTTTACCCGATACCCGAACGGGTACCCGAAATATTCGGGTACTTCGGGTATCCAAAATACTTGAATACCCGAATGGTTACATAAATACCCAGAATTTTTGGGTATTTTTTGTTGTTCTGGATAAGAACTATCCAATTATATAGTAGACCCGATTTTTTTTGATAATTTTATACCCGACTCAGAACTGGAACCGAAACCGAACTGAATTGATTTCGGTTCTTAAATGGGTATAAAAATTATTGACCCGAACCCGAATAGTGACCGGTTCCTAAACGGGTACTAGAATCTTATACCCAAAATACATAGATCCGATCGAGTAGTATCCGAAACCGATCGAATACCCGAATATACATGCCTAAGTCTTGACCCAAAGAAGGGTTTTGTCAAATAATTTCAATATATCCAAGTCTACGTATATGGTTAAAGAACACAACATATAATTATACAAATAATTTTCTTAAAATTCATACATATATTTTCTCTATTGTATATTAATTTGTTTATGCACATTTTTATAATAAAATCAGAACAAATCCATATAAAATATAACTAGAGATTACCTAACCAATTTATCAAACCATTCCAAAAGAGTAGCTATTCGTGTTTTATTAAATAATAAAACTTGTTCAACGTGGACTTATTTGCCAAACATATTTTGCAAAAATGTAAACAAAAAATTTAAATATTTTTTATTGTCTACTTTTTTATTTTCAAATGATTTGTACTAAACACATAACTTTTTTAGATCAAAAGAAAGAAAAAAAACACATTATTTTTAATTTTACTTTTTCAGTCAATATCTTGATCAAACAAAATCTGATAAATAACCCAAATTTTATTATGTATGGTAACACGACTATCTAGAATCCAATTCTAATAAAAACGCTGCAATGATCACACATTATTTTATAATATAACTTAACGTAAACATGAATTCACATGAATAACTCCAATAAGATACATTGTTTTCATAATCATAAATAGTTAAAGATATGGTTAAGAGGGTAGCTAGAGAATATTATTTAACAATAACATGATTTCATTTAAATTATAATTTTTATGGATTCATGCCTACATATAAATACAATATGTAACCAAACATCATGATGTCTCATGCAACTTCAACAATATTTCCAAAGTAAACAAACAAACTATTAATTAAGAATCATGACGGAAGAGTTTGAGATCGCCGGAATTTCCACCGGAACTTGGTGGAGTTCGCCAACAAACACCGCCACAGTATTCACCGGCGGCTACTCGCTGCCACGTTCCACTGAGATTAGCCTTGATGTCACAAATTTCGGATGGCAAAATTTCGATAACAAGATTAATGATGATCATAATGATGATTTCACGAACATGTAAGTTCACATTCATATATATAAAAGAATATTGGACTTTCTTTAATTCTATTTTCTTAATTTCTTTTATGTTTCTTGAAGGCATAATAGTTTCTTTGAAGGATTATTCGATCATAACGAATCTTGGCCAAAAATTACAATTCCAAACGCCAAATCTGAGCTTCTTGAAAGTTTTCCATTCTCTGATAACATGTTCTTGATCGATTCAGAAGCTGAATCTTTCTTGAATCATGAGATTAGAAACGATAAGTCTAAGGAGCAAATTACACAAGACTGCAAGAATCTTACTTCAAAGGCACGTAACACACAGTAAAACCTAATTAGTTTTGTTTCGAGTCAATTAACATTAAAATTGATGTGTTGAATCTTTCACAGAGGAGTGAAAAAGCTGAAGAATTAGAAGAAAATAGTGATGAATATTCACCACGATTACTGAAAAGACCAAGACTTGAAACACTATCTCCACTGCCAAGTTTCAAAGTTCGTAAAGAAAAACTTGGAGATCGAATCACTGCGCTTCAGCAATTGGTTTCACCATTTGGCAAGGTAAATTTCAGAATACATAATTTTTATTTGCCAACAATTAGACCGACAATATTCAATCTATAACTTCAACCTCTCAAATGTCAAACAATATAATACATAACAACGCGATTCCTAAAGTCAAACTCCAGTAAAAAGCGCAGCATAAATAAACATTTTACCACTTAACCAAAAATATTTCTCGTTTAAAAATATAAATTTATTGAAGTTTTTTTCGTAAAGTTTTGATATGTCTAAGTTTTGACAAATTTTGTCTCCCAATCTTTTGGCAGACAGATACAGCTTCTGTTCTTAACGAAGCTGTAGAATACATCAAGTTTCTTCAGGAACAAATAACTGTAAGTTCTAAACTCTTTCATTTGATATGAAAATAAAATCAGTTGATTAATAATTAATTATATTTTAATTAAAATAAAGGTATTGAGTAGTCCAGACAAGAACATCGAAGGATCTGTTCAACAACAGCAGGTACTTAAAATTAGTTATATCTGAACAACTCTTTTCTTGTCCTTTTGCTTTGAATATCAAGAATCTTTTTTAAAACTAATCATTACAAATTAATGATTCTTGAATTGACTAAAATAGTGTTCAAGCAAGAAATCTATTAATATTCAAGGAGAAGAAGAATGTAGTTCAAGAAGACAAGTAGATCTCACGAGCCGTGGATTATGTCTGATGCCAATCTCAGTTTCATATTCAGTGGCTGCAGCTGCGGCTTCAGCTGCAGAGATGAACACTTCTGATTTCTGGAATCTTTCATTCTGTGTAAATTTATAAGTTAGACAGATAAACATAAGAAAAAAAATTATCTTCCACTTTAAAAATACAGTGAGAGGATCTTGTAAAGTTTGATATTTTTTATACAGAAATGTAAATGTATTGTAATACTACAAAGCCAATATCGCTAGTTCGATTATTTTCTAAATGAAACTTTAATTAGAGAACTATCTTTATTCAAATCGCGTTAGGTGTTCACCTCTGTAGTTATTTTCCACCATAAATTTATTTTCAAATAGTTTGTGTAGCCTTGCCATGTGATAGAGTTTGAGTTTTTATTTATGGATCGGAACTTGTTGATCTAATTGTCGACAAAAATAAAAATGATGCTTTATTTAAAGTATTTCAAGCAAAATGAAATTTGTTTGATGAGATTAAGAATATGCGGACACCAAAGAAACAAAGAGTTTGGTCGATTAATTATAGATTTATAAAGAATTTAGAAAAGGATTTATGTGAAGGCATATCAAACTTTTTGTACCTACAACTCAAAAGTCGAAACAAATAATCATCTTTTACCAACTCAGCTGCAAGTTTTTCTAGCAATTAATATTAGAGAACCTTTAAAAGATGATTATAAGAATCTGAACCCCCAAGCCAACCTTCTTCTACAACAAGTAAACATCTGTCTTTTGAGTTCCAAACAGTTGACGTTAGCTTCGATTTCCGTGGGAAATTACTTCTCCTATTTGCGTCACCGGGCTTTCACATGGGCTCTCCGGTCCCGAACCTCTGGGTTTATCAAAGAAAAAAAAACTCCTAAGTCATACCTAGAGATAAACCCTCTTCAACATTAACCAAAAAAACTTTTATGTTCACTTGACAGGATTTGAGTCTTTCCATTGCAAACAAATCTTTAACCACCAAAGTCAGTTTGGTCCTCAGCCTGCGACTTCCCGGTTATCAAGAAAACCTGATTTTCTATGAGACCAAAGTCGGTTTGGTCCTCAACCTGCGATTTCCCGGTTACAAAGAAACATTTACCAAAACTTTTTTATACCCAAATGTTTAGTTTCGTTTTGATTAAAGTCTAAATGCTCTCTCTCACACATAATATGAATACAACTTAAATTAAAATAATGTAAACAAAGTAGAGTTTCTTGCTACTTCTGAAAGTACATTAAAAATGTTTATGGCTAAATAAAAGAAGAAAAGAAATGTATGCCTTTGGTTTATTTTTGCTTTTGTGGTTTTGTAATGAAATGTTACATAAATACGGTGAAAGAACGAGACAACACAGAGATTCTGGTCCTCAGTCTCCATTAATAAAGATTCTTTACATTTTGGACCTTACTTGCTGAATAAGTTCTCTTCTCAAGATTTTACCAGCAACAGATTTTGGAACAGTGTTAATGAAGCTCACTCGCCGTAATCTTTTGAAAGGAGCAACCTGATAAAACCAAAACGATGGCTTTTAAGCTTTAGACAAGAAAGAAAACAAACATATTGATAAATAATTGTTTCGAAAGATTTGAGTCATAAGTTATTAACCTGTTTGGCTATGAACTTTTTAATGTCTTCATCTGTTATTGAACTCTTTGGTGATCGGACAACAAATGCAATTGGAACTTCACCTGCTTCTTCATCAGGGAACCTGCAACATTTAGATATATATATACAAATGTTATTGCGCTCGGACAAGGAAAGATTCAATTGGGAATATGACTCACGGGATAACCACAGCGTCTAGTATTTCGGGATGCGATACAAGAAGACCTTCTAGCTCAGCTGGAGCAACCTAGATATATCAATCAACCCCATTCATTGTGATTTCATCTATTTCAATTCAGAATGAGAGAAAACAGGAAGTGAAAGTGAAACCTGGAAGCCTTTGTATTTGATTAGTTCTTTGATTCGATCAACAACATAAAGGTTACCATCTTCATTAAAGTAACCAAGATCTCCTGTATGTACCCAACCCTTTTTATCTATTGTTTCTTTAGTAGCCTGAGGGTTATTGAAATAACCTGAAAAGGAAATTTGGCTTTACAGAATGTTTTCAACCAAAAGAAAACTATACAGAGATGAGAAAGTTAAAAGACTTACCTTTCATCATGTTAGGTCCTCGAATCCAAATTTCACCTAACTGATTAGGAGGCTGAGATTTTCCAGTTTCTACACTAACTATCTGAGCTTCAATTCCTGGAGCAAGCATTCCAGCTGAACCAGAGTTCCGTTTCCCAAGTCTCGGGTCTTCCACAGAAACAATTCCACATGTTTCAGTCATTCCATAGCCCTAAAGACATCACAGAACAAATCTTTTACATCATTCAAACAATCATCCATGACAACAGATTCAAAATCTGCTCACTCTGTATGCTATGACACAAGTAAAATCACGACAAATCTGTACAATTTGGCCTGGTTCTTTACGAGCAAACATCAATGAATAAGCTAAAATCTAAATCTATCAGAAAATCAGACTTAAAAGAGATGTTTTTGAAGTACCAAAACCAAGAACAGGATCTGAGACTAAGTTAAATTACCTGCATAAGACAAACATTAGGAATGTTTCTTCCACACTCCTCCATTAAATCTTTCCCAAGAGGCGCAGCTCCTGATCCAATGTATTTAAGTGACGAAAGATCGTACTTTTTCACAATACTTTGCTTAGAAAGAGCAAGGAACACAGGAGGAACAACCCAAAGCTGAGTAACTCTATACTTCTCAATGTTCTTAAGAACCATCTCGAGCTCGAATCTCGCCATGGAGACAACCGCACTCCCTCTCTGAAGCTGAGAATAGGTAATCACAGCCAACCCAAATATATGGAACATCGGAAGAAAACACAAGAATACACCGTGATACTCTCCCATAAGATCTTGATCCGTCGTCACCATTAGAGACGCTGCAATGAAATTCCCATGAGTTAATACCACGCCTTTGCTTTTTCCCGTAGTTCCTGATGAATACAACAGTGCAGCAGTATCCGACTGTTTGATCTCAACCAAAGGAAGCTCTGAAACTGGCTCGGAGAGTTCCATCACGTCATTGAAACTGAGAATTTTCGAATTTGATCCACGAATCTGTACAGAATCGTCAGATCCGAGTAACACAACGGGGAGATCAAAATCCTTGATTTTATCGAACAATCCATTAACCGTGATGATAATCTTCGGATTCGAGTCTTTGATTTGGTTCGAAACCTCATTCACAGTGTAAAGAGGATTCGCGGTGGTGAAAACGCCGCCAATCGCCGTTACAGCGAGGAAACAGAGAGGGAATTGGTAAGAATTAGGTGCATAGATCAATACGGCGTCGTTTTTGCGTACACCTAGACGATGAAACCCTTGGGCGAGTCTAGAGACGGCGGATTTGAGCTCGGAGAAGGATAAGGAATCACCGGAATCGGAATCAATGAGAGCAGGCTTTGAAGGGTAAGAAGAGGAATTACGAAATAGGAAAGAGACTAAAGATAAGTTGGGATCTTTGGGAAGAACAAGCGTAGGACGAAGTGGTCGGTAAATACCGTCTCTGCCATAGCCAGATTTCTCCATATCTGACCTCGAATAGAAGTTGATAAGACGAAGACGACGACTTTAATCTGAATTTTGATTGTTCACGTTAACATCTCAATCAATCATAAGTACATAATTATGTTTGTTTACTTTATGTACTACTATTAAAAGTCAAACACAATTAATTGGAAATACATGTGGTTGACCCCGAAAATATGGTAGTAATAGTTAACATTGACCAGAACATATTCATTTCACTTTTTTTTGGCCGAGAACATAGGGGTTGTTGTTTCTTCGTCCAGCTGTTGTTTGTTCATTTGAATAGAGTTGTTAGATAAAATATCTCAACTTAGTTCAAAATCTTTAAAAATTGAAATGTTTTTAGAAGAAGCAATTAGATATAGATGAAGTTTAAAAAAATTAAAAAGACTAAAACATCATAATTAGAAATTACATATTACAACCAAACCAAATATTATTTTACAATTTAATAATTATAAATAAATAAATAAAACATACAAAATTATTAAAATTATTTTAGTTAGTTTTTTTCTGCCATTTTCGCGCCAATTTTCCTGCTAATTTTTCTGCCAATTTTATCAACGTAATTCAAAAATGCATTTGATGAACGAAAATACCATCAATTTTTAATTCCGTAATTTTTTTTCCCGCCAATTTTACTAACGTGATTCAAAAACGCTTCTCATGAACGGAAATACCATCAATTTTTATTTCCGTAAAAATATTTCGCGCTTGAAGCGCGGGTACCATCCTAGTTGTTAATTATAATGTGAGTTCCATTACAATCTATAAATCACAAAAGTGATAATTGTTTGTTATTGTCATTAATTTGCATATAAATAGAAATTGTGAATTTGTAAAATGTATAATTGATAACAACTAAAAAACCAGAAAAACTAATCTATTATTTATGATTTTTACATCAAGTAAAAACAATATTGCTTGCTAATAATCCTGTAATTTGATTTCCTCAAATATTTTTCCTTACCCAATATAACAAATTTAGTAATATATTGAAATAAAAAGATGCGATAGAGTAACAAAATACAAATTTACGTCATTATTTATAAACAATATTATCATTATTAAGTTCCATTATTCATTATACTTTATATTTTGTAATACACAATTTTACACAACAACAAAAAATTTATTAAGTAGAAAAAAACAAAAAAAAATATTACACAGTTCACACAATACACGACTCCAAGAAAGACGAAGATACAATAATTTCAATTCTCTTTAACCGGCTAAGAGGCCCGACCCGAATCCGAATCCGTTTCGGTTCGGTATTGTTGTTCTTCTACGCCAGGAACAACCATTGCAGGGTGATGCTGATACATTTGGACTGGACCGGGTTGTTTCATACCATAATAACCAGTCCGGTTAACGCCATCAACTGCCATCATAACCGGTCTAACATTTCCACCATATACTTGACCCGGACCGGGTATCTGATGAGGTTGAGGTTGGTGGTATCCCATTGGTACTTGATGGTATTGTTGAATATACTGACCTGACATTTGAACCGGTTGAACCATATGATTACCCGGTTGAACCATATGATTACCGGGTTGAACCATATGATTTCCGGGTTGAACCATATGATTACCGGGTTGAACCGAATTAGGGACGTAATAAATTGGTGCTTGGTGAACGGTATGACCTTGGTAATGAACCTGTGGGCCAGGGGCGTATTGCCATTGTGAGTTAACCGGAATATTACTCTGTTGAATCAATTGTTCCGGTTGAGGATCGGTTTTTGGGGTCGAAACCTGTTCAGGACTTTCCGGTTTAGATAAAACCGGTTGTTGAAGTTCCGGTGTAGATGATCGCATCACAGGAGCCGAAGACGTTGAACCATACGGCGAAGGAACATCACGACGAGGCGAACCAGGATCCGAAAGCGTCGAGACTTCTCGACGGATCTTAGCTCTTGGATCACGATCACGAAGCTCGTTAGGCGGAGCAGTTTCATCGAAATTATCCAACCCAAAGAGGTAATCAGGAACTTCGGAAACAATCGACGAGACTTCAGATCTTACACGCTCGAAGACTCTACCAGAACCACCGTTAGATGCGGCGGTTGCAGCAGCCGGAGAACCAAGGTTGAGTGCGTCAAGGAACCATTGCTCACGATTAACAGAACTATCAAGTAGAGAGCTGATGCTACTTGCTCGACTATCGTTATCTTCTTCACCAGCAATGTTTTTGGTGAAGAGGAAGAGACGAAGACGAGAGGCGCGTGGGTTCTGATTCTGTGCGACGCGGTCATATTCATCCATCATGTTCTCTACATCTTCGTCCGTTGATACAGAAATCAACGCGTCAAGATCTTCGTTTGGTAGCTGGTACTTCACGCTGATGTCGCTTTTTCCTTATCCAAAAATGTTCCAATAATTATTAGAGATTTTCTCAAATCAAATATTATTACTTTCCCGCAAACTTCCAAAATTTTGTGCCCAATAAATATCTGCCCAATTTCCAACCAATAATTTCAATATATTTAAAATCAACTACAAACATTTTCGAAACCAACCAATTATAGATTCATACATTTGACAAAAAAAATTTGATCCAATTTCGTATTGAGATCGATAAATTTTCAAGATCGTGCTTATTAATTTTTTCTAATACTTTCTTGCAATATATCAAAAAAGCTGCCAAAAAGAGTTTGAAAATAAACCAATTATTCTTGACCAAAAAATAAAAAAAATAATAAAATGAACCAATAATTCATTCACAGTAGTTGGCAAAACAAATTGAACCAAATTGTGTTAAGAGTGATCGGCAAATCAAACTTGTTCATAAATTCATATTTGCATCAAATGTTCATACCAAATAATTCTCAGGATCGGAATTCGAAACTATACACAGAAAAAGTACCTAATCGATCGCTTTTAAAGATCATGACGTCAATCAGTTTTTAAATTTGTTGAACTAAGTTTGTTATGATTCCGATATTGAAATCGAAGGGAATGATATGCTTACCAGAGAGTTTAGCAAGTTTATTGAGGAGAGAAGCAAAAGTAGTGTGACGATGAACTGCAACCATGCGATTGTCGCCGCCGACGTAACAGAGCTGATTATCCGGTGGACGAGGTAGGATCCTTCCTCCGAAAGTGCACATGAACCGTACACGTGGCTGATTATCGTACTCCGATCTCGGCGATGACGCCAATGAATCGTTGTCCAACTCCGGCGGAAGGACCGAAGTCATTTTTGCCTCTCTCTCTCTCTCTTCTTTGTCGCCGAGGATTTTGGTGAATTTGGGATTTTTTATGTTTTGATTCGATACAAAGGATCGTATAATTATTAAAGGTGAATGTTCGGGAAGTGAATAAGTTAGAGATACGGGACTGTCATGGACCCGCATTATCACACCACAATTATATTCTCTTCGATAGTTAACCGGATTTAACCGGTTTTCACTTTCCTTATATATGATTTTAATAAAATGTTTTTATGTACGTTTTGTTTGTTAAATCAATGTTATTGTTGATAAATCCACGCAAACTCTATAAAATTTCATGGATATGAAAACTTTTTAAACACTAACATATCAGGTTAAACATTTAAATTTAAAAATAACGGTATAATACCATACAAGAGAATATTACTAAGTTGAAATTATTAATTAGGATTGTAATTTTGATGTTTTCTTAACGATTTTCTTAACATAAATTTATATTTGAAAGTCTCTAGAATCCAAATTCTATCACACACAATTGCATGATTATCTAAGAATTAAGTTTTAACGGAAAAAAATTGTAAAAATAGATATTTAACTCATAAAAACAAAATTTTTAGTTGACTATTTATCATGCTTCAAATTTGTACTATCAATTTTCTTTCTATAAGAAAATTATATTTTGATGCAAAAATTCTTATTCCATTTTATCTTCTGAATTTTATTACCATATTCATAAAATTTGGTGTGCCCTACATAATCAATTTATACGTATTTTTAATTAAAATTACAAATAAAAAATGGCTAAGATAATAGGAGTCCATGGAATATAAACAATTTTCTATTTTCAATGGTCGTGATTCCATTTTATATGACAGGCTCATCGTAGCCGTCAAATAAGTATAAGCCAGAAATTAAGATGCTCTTAATCATTCACAATATGCATTGACTCCATAAAAACTATAAATTCTAGCTATTATAATTTGGGAATATAGCAGCCACTTCGATTTTAAACCTTAAACATTTTTACTCCCACAATAAATCTCAAACATTGCTAGTTTAGTAATTTAAACCCCCAAAGTATCATTTTTGTGTGGTAACCCATAAAAATTCTGTCAAAAAAATAATTATTTTTTAAAACAATTTTTAAAAAATATTAAAATTCGAAAAAAATCTATGATTTCTAAAAATAATTCTTAAAACATTAAACTAAAAAATAATCACTATTATATATTTCAAAAACTTAAAATTTTAAAAATCAAAATAATTTCAAAAATTCGAATAAAAATCCAATAAAATTTTAAAAATCTTGAATAACAACAATTAAAATTTATGATCAAAAGAATTTACTTTTTCAAAAGAAAGAAACACATATATCAAAAATATCGATAATCAAATATCAAAAAATATATATAACAAACTTTTTGTAATTATCAAATACATTTGTTTTGGATTTTTTCGAATGTTTGAAACTATATGAGGTTTTTTTTTTGTATTTATAGAAAAAGTAAATTCTTTTAATATTAATTTTTAATTTTTGTTGTTGAAGATTTTTTTAATTATTTGTTGATTTTTTGAAATTATTTTGATTATTGAAATTATAAAATATTTTATTGATTAATTTTAAATTTAATATTTTATGAAGTATATTTAGAATTCATGGATTTTTTTTTTCGATTTTTTTTTTTATAGTTTTTAAAGATTTTCTGAATTTTTTAAATTGCTTTTAAAAATAATTATTTTTTGAGATATTTATGAAATAAGGATTGTAATTAGTAAATTTTATGGAAATAGGCATCAGGGAGCACTACTTATAGAAAAGGGGATTGTGTTTGAAGTGAAATGACAGGTTTGTCCCTGAGCTTAGTGAAGACTCTCACCACCACCACCCACCTCCGACCACCACCACCATCTCCGGCCATCACCACCACCTCCGGCCATCACCTCCATCTCCGGCGACCACCACCACCTTCGGCCACCACCTCCGCCACCATCCATCAACTCTTAAGGTTATAATTGTCTAAATTAATGACATTTTTAATAAAAAAAATCCTCAATGCCTTTTACCAAACTTTTATAATTATAGTACCTGTTTTCATAAATCTCTCTTATTTTTTAAATACAAAAATATTATTTTTAGGGCTTAAACACCAAATTAGTCATTTTAAAGGTTTATTGTGGGAGTAAAAATATTTAAGGTTTAAAGTATAAGTGGCTGCAACTTTAAAGATTTTTTATGAGATATTGCCATTATAATTTTAACGATTTTTATAATTATAAAATTGTACGTAATTAATATATTACTTTATCCAACAAGGTTCGTGATGTCGGCACAAAACATAAAGAAATGAATACAAAAATTTTAATTTTCTGACTTTATTTTATTTAATTAATCTGACGGCAGAATAAACATATGACATTGAGCTGAGTTGGTTATTACGACGGGCGATCAAATTTAATTAGTACTAATTATTATTTTAATTAAAATTAATTTGAAGTCTATGTAGATTTGTTGTTAAACAAAAAAATTGTCTTTGTAAGTTGATTGCAATTCAACTTTTGAATGACGTTTAGGTCGACAATATAATAACGAAATAGAAGAAATTGACAGGGCAAAGAAAATCATTTTTTTCTTTTTGTAGTAGTTAGTTAATGTTTTTATTTAATTGGACGAGATAAAGAATTACAATCCGTTATATTTATTATTTAATTTCTTTAACGTAAAGTATTAGATTATTTCTCGTAATACATAAGCAAATTATGACATAATTCTCATTTTTTATATGTTGTTTGCAATTGGTGACAAAAAAAAATATATGTTGTTTGCAATTTTTCTCAAAATAAATTACATAACTATTTTTAAGAGTGTTGGAAAAAAAAAACTATTTTTAAGAGTAAAGAATACCAATGCTTTGATGCCCATACCTAACTAGTTAACCCGAGATCTAGTTTCTCTTTCAATTCTAAACCGATCAGTTATATCGAATTAGTTAATTTGAGATCTGATTGCTCTTTTAATTCTAAACCGATCAGTTACATCTAACTAGTTAATCCGAGATCTAGTTGCTCTTTCAATTCTAAATCGATCAGTTATATCTAACTAGTTAATCCGAGATCTGGTTGCTCTTTCATTTCTAAACCGATCAGTTAATCTTGATTGGTTCACGACCTCTGGTATACTGCATCTCTAAGATTTTCTAAATTGGTTGAAAAATAACTAAGAGAACTTATTGGCATTCAATAATAATTTTCTTTATTTCTATTGAACTTATCTCACTCAACTACAATTGGAGCATTTAGGCTATATATCGGGTATTGTCTATCCAATTCTTGACAAAAAAAAAATCTATATACATAAGTGATTTTAAGAGTAAAAATACCAATGTTTTGACACTTGGACCGGTACCGATAGATCTTCTATCAGACCGGTTAACTTGGGATCCGGTTGTTTTTCTGGTTGTTTTTCCGGTTCCGAGTCCAATTCTAGACCGATTGTTTAGCTTTGGTTGGTCCATGACTAGCAAAAGTGATCCATTGCATCGCTAAGATATTCTGAATTGGCTGAAGTTGTCATGCGTCTTGAAGATCTTTGAACTGATATAGTCATATCCATAGGTTGCAATATCTCTGTTTAAGTAGTTAATAGGAGCAAAGTCTGTTGAGTCGTTCAGTCATTGTTTGTGGTAGCACCGGGCGTGTCAGAAATCTAGTGAGCGGAGATGAACTTAACTACTTGACCAAAAACATTTTCCCTTTAATCAAACATTCTAATATCTCTAAATCTTATTCTAACATTCTTAAAGTTCTGAGTCTTATTTTAACATATATAATTTTGTTGTCAAACTTGAAAGCTTTGCAAAACAAAATTAAAGAAATCAACAAAACAAGTTGACTCTCCAAACTCTCACATGTTAAGTTTCAAATAAGTAACCACATTGTATTTTGTTCTATTCAGCTCAATAGTCTTGTAATGTTATTATGAGTTGTATGTAAGAAAAAATAATGGCGGATAGGTACAAGAAACAAGCTCCTGAAAAGCTTCAGGTTAGTTTCCACAATACCAGAACTCAGATCTAAACTCTCTTAACCTACTTCCTCAACTTCATGTCTGATATAAGAAAAACAAAAAAACAGGGGAAGTATCAAGCAATCGTTGTTTGCTGTATTCTTGGAGTCGGAACTGTAGTTTCTTGGAACAGTATTCTCACAATTGAAGATTATTACTACCAAGTTTTCCCGGTTTGGTCGATTCTCAGATTTCAAATTTGGTTTTTAAAAATTTGATGTTCTGATTCTTATATACAAATAAAGTTAAATTGTTATGTTTCTTGTCTCCATAGGCTTACCATCCTTCAAGAGTACTCACAGTTGTATACCAACCTTTTGCGCTGGGAACAATCATGATTTTCGCATATCGCGAATCAAAGATCAATACTCGAAAACGTAACCTGATCGGTTACCTTCTATCGACAATATCTACATTCTTGCTTATCGTTGTAAGTTCAAGTTCTAATCTTGAACAGAACTTCATAAACCGGATTCTTATTATCGATTTTGACTCTAAAAAACTTGAAACAGTTGGATTTGTCAACAAAAGGACATGGTGGGATCTTACCTTACATTGGTTTATGCACAATCGTTGCTTTGTTTGGACTAGCAGATGCTACTGTACGAGGAGGAATGATTGGAGACTTATCGTTGATGTGCCCTGAACTCATCCAGGTTTTATACATTTTACAAATTAGAGATCTCGGTTTAGTTTCTTCGGTATGGATAAATCGGTTTAGATTATATATATCTCCTTTCTTCTCTTAGTCATTCATGGCCGGTTTGGCTATAGCTGGTGCTCTAACATCAGCATTTAGGCTAATAACTAAAGCAGCATTTAAAAAATCACATGATGGTCTACGAAAAGGAGCAAGTGAGTTTAAATTTTGTTTTGAAGATCTCATAATCTGAAATTTTTTGGCTTTCAAGTGTTTAAAAGCTTCATTTCTTGCTCTGTTTTGATTCTTTTGTTCCGCAGTTATATTCTTAGCAATCGCAACATTCATAGAATTACTATGTGTTCTTCTATATGCTTACGTGTTCCCGAAACTTCCCATCGTTAAGTATTACCGAAGTAAAGCAGCTTCGGAAGGATCCAAGACTGTTTTTGCTGATCTTGCTGCTGCTGGTATTCAACACCAATCAGAATTGGTAACTTCAAAATCCTCATATAATCAAATTCAGTGTTTCTATCAGGTACTGATAGCTAATTGATTTTGAGTTGGAAACCGATAATAAGAATAAATTTTCTTGTGGTTTCTTGAAGAGTACTAAAGATTCTATGACTCGTAAATATTTGTAAGCGTTCTTGACTTATGAATCTTGATTCTTTTATGCAGACTGATGATGATTCCAAGAATCAAAGGCTTAGTAACAAAGAGTTGTTGCTTCAAAACATAGACTATGCAATGAATCTATTTCTCCTCTACGTTTTGACATTATCCATTGTTCCAGGATTCTTATATGAGAACACTGGACAACATAGACTAGGAGAATGGTACGCACTTGTCCTAGTAGCAATGTACAATTGTTGGGATTTGGTCGGAAGGTACACACCGCTGGTGAAATGGCTCAAGATTGAGAATAGAAAAGGACTCACAATTGCGGTTTTGTCGCGTTATTTACTCATTCCGGCATTCTACTTCACTGCCAAATATGGTGATCAAGGATGGATGATTACGCTTATTTCTGTTTTGGGATTGACTAATGGACATCTCAGTGTTTGCATTCTTACCACAGCTCCTAAAGGCTACAAGGTACTCTATTTAAAAAAAAAAATTCTAAATATTTCATATTCAATACTAGAATATATATATATATATATATTCTTTTCATTCAAAACTACAAAAAAATATTAAACACAATAATACATAAACACGATATATCTTTTACATGTATGTCCATATAAACACAAACATTTACAAATGTTTTATGAATTAGGAGGTTGAATCCTTGTTTCTGATGAGTTCTGGTCTCTACTTAGGAAATATGATTTTACAATTTGATATTGATAAATTATGGACTTCCAACACAAAACCAATTGATAATAAGTGGAGTAACTCATATATATATATATATATATATATATATATATATATATATATAACATATATATTAGAATAGAATTAATGATCTTAATTTTCGATGTGGGATACTAGTCTCGTTCTAACAGATATTGTTAAGCTCGAACGAGCGACAAAATTCCATAATTTTTCGGTTGGTTCAATTGGATAGATTCATTGACAAGACCTAATCCACAAAATTACACAAAATTAAATAATTCAATACTTGTTCTAATTTTGAATACAAAAACTCTTGTCTTGTTGTTAAGGGTCCGGAGCAGAATGCCTTGGGGAATCTACTGGTAATGTTTCTGTTAGGAGGGGTATTTGCAGGAGTTGCTTTGGATTGGCTATGGCTTATTGGTAAGAAGAATGACTTTTGAGTTGAAGATTATTTGTATTTTATCAGTCACTTGACAAAAAAAAAAACAATAGAGTTATTAGTTAACTAAATATGATCATCAATGATTCATTTTAGTTGGAGATTATTTGTATCTTTTCAGTCATTTTTTGCTAAAAAATTTCAATTTGTTGCTTGTGATTTCTGAGTAAATTTGATATGAAGTTTTAAACTATAAATCTACTAATCTACAAATGCATATTTATAGTGATCGCAGTAGTAACATGAGATCGAACATGTTGGATCCCTACTCTAAAACCCTAAACGCAATTGGAAAATTATTCACATTTGGTATTTAAAAAATGAATCGAAACAAACGAACGATTCTATAGATTCTAAACCTTCTAAAATAACATAAAGATCACAACACAAAATAAAATAAAAATAAAAAAGTAGAAAAGAAAATTAGAAACCGCTAAAACACAACACACTAGTCTTCTTTTTCAAAAATACTTATTTATGACAAGATTAGTGTTTTACAAATGATATAATATGTTACCAAGAGGAGTATTACTAGAAGCAGAGGGTTCTATTCGAATTAAAAGGAAATTGAACATTGGAAGAAAATGATTTTTTACGCTTCTTACTTGTTATTTAAATTACAAAGCTATCTTCTTATCCGCAGTGTTAGAGATCTTTCTCGAGATTTATCATTTGTAGATTTCTCATCACCTTATTAGCTTTATTCTCTAATATAATAGAAACTATATAGTTGACAAGTAAGTAGTTTATAAATTGTATTAGCTTGGCACCCGCTGGTGAGTTCGAATCTCACCCTACTCCAGTTAGAACATTTAGGCTCGATTCAATTGTTGACAAAAAAAAAATTATATATTTTTCGAATGGTCAAGGGGACCTCTATGACCTTTCTCACTAGTTTTCAGTAGGAACAAAAGTGGAGTGAGTTCATCACATTAGCCAAGCATAATGAGATGCATGAATACATTGCAAACTTAGCCGAAATAGATGTGTCTTCATCTTCCTTTCAGCCTGTATCCGGAGAGATCTTGCCGCCGTCTGTCCCGAGGTGGTTCTAGTGGTTAGAGACAAAGCCTAAAAAACGGGAAAGCAAGAGAAACGAACGAGAATGCTTTTACTTTGAGTAAGAAAATGTAGTTGAGATCTCCTAGGTAGTCGTGCATGAAAGTGTTTTCAACTTGTGAGTCTTATTTAATCATTTAAACATTCAATTGAGTCTTATTCTTACATTTTAACACTTTTAAGTCGTGGTCTAACACCTTAAAACTCTGTTCATATGCTAAGTTTCCAAGTAAGTAACCTACAGAACATAAACATCGTATCATGTTCTCTTCAGTTTGCAAATCTTGAAACAGATTGAGTTCTCTGTAACTATTTGAGAAGTGTAGCAATGGTGGAGAATCAATCTCCTGAAAAGCTTCAGGTAAGTATCCACAAAATCCAAAACTCATGTCCAAAATCTTTCATTGTTTGTCCTAAAATTCTTATGTCTGAATTTTTAAAAACAGGGGAAGTATCAAGCAATGGTTGTTTGTTGTATACTTGGAATCGGATCTCTCGTTTCTTGGAACAGTCTGCTCACTGTCGGAGATTACTATTACCAAGTTTTTCCGGTTCGATTCGGTTCACACAATTCTTGAAAATGAAATTTTGAAAATATGATGTTTTGTTTATATAAAACTAAATGTCTTGTTTTCATAGGATTATCATCCGTCACGAGTACTCTCATTTGTATACCAACCATTTGCGATTGGAACTATATTGATTCTCTCATACCAGGAATCGAAAATCAATACTCGAAAACGTAATCTTATTGGTATCCAAAAACAATCAGATTTGGTAAATTTCAGATGCTTTAAGAATCTTTCCCTTCTTGGTTACTATACCATATTCCTCTAGAGAAACCTTCTCCATTCTCTGTTTCCTTCAATCTTGAAAATTGTTTAGCTTCTTCTTGGTTCTTGATTTTTTCAATATATGCAGACTGATGATGGTTTCAAGAATCAAAGGCTAAACAACAAAGAGATATTGCTTGAAAATATAGACTATGCAATGCATCTATTCTTAGTCTATGTTTTGACAATGACCATTTTGCCCGGGTTCTTATACGAGAATACGGGACAACATGGGCTTGGCTCGTGGTACGCGCTTGTCCTAATAGCAATGTGCACTTTGTGGGACATGTTTGGGAGATATGCACCGCTGGTAAAATGGCTAAAGATTGAGAACAGAAAAGGACTCACAATCGCAGTTTTGTCGCGGTTTTTCCTCATTCCGGCGTTCTATTTCACTGCAAAATATGGTGATCAAGGATGGATGATTATGCTTGTATCTGTTTTGGGATTGACTAATGGATATCTCACTGTTTGCATTCTCACTATTGCTCCTAAAGGCTACAAGGTACTCTATCTACTCTTCCTTTAGCACTGCGTTTCTCTTTAGAGTAATTGCACAAAGTGAGCATGAACATTAATTACATTTCCATTTTCTTATAAACTATCAGTTTGTGTATGTTGTAGAAATAACATTCTTACATTATAAATAATTAACCCTCAAGTGGTTAAATTGTTAAAATGTCAAAACTACACTTTTGTAGTTTTCCAGCGAAGTTTGATTCCAAAGAATCATGTTATCCCACATAATATTGTTTATGATTTAGTTATAGATCAGGGTTTATCAATGTAATTGTTGACAAAACAAATTAATCTTTTGTATTTTCCATTTGTAATTGTGAAGGGGCCGGAGAAGAATGCATTAGGAAATTTGCTGGTGATTTTTATATTGTGGGGAGCATTTGCAGGAAGTGGTTTGGGTTGGTTATGGCTTATTGGTAAGCAAAATGCCTTCTGATTTCTCATTTGTAATGTTTTACTTAATTAATTAAAGACTGAACATTTTTTTCGATTTATGGATTCTTAAATGCCTTCAAGTGGGTTTGTGTTGTGTATCCCAAATCAAAACACTTTATATCAAAACAAAATACACAAACAAAAATTCTTACATTAAAACACTATGCATCATACACAACCGGGTCTATTAGAATAACAGTTCTTATCATTAAACCCGAATCAAAAGAGCAACCAGGTCATGGATTAACCGGTTCGATCGGCCGGTCTGGTCTTGATATCAAAACATAGACTATAACTTGACAGCCCACTTTGGTCTTTCGGATACAACTTGACACACACCAACTTGGGGTTTAACCGGATCCTCCCATTCAGTGAGATAAAAATACTCCTACTCGAATACTTGAGTGTAATCTTAAGGATTATATACTATAATACTTAACCGAGGAAATTAGCTTGCAAAGTATGACGTGGATATGTTTTGGTTGGAAGTCGACGAAGCTGTTGCTAATGCCATAGCTTTTTCTTTTAATGACCTCATTTTATTGGGACATTATTTCCGTATACGACATAATTGTCTAAAAGGAGAAGTGATTGGCCACTGTTTTTCTTTCAGGCTAGAAATGTCACTCAATTGCCTTGTTTAATAATAAATTAACAACATCGTTTGTTTTTTGCTATGATCTATCTGATAATACGTTCGTAGCTATAGCCACAAATCTTTAAATTTGTTGCTACTTTAAAATTTTCCGTGACCATTCTCAAATTTTGTATTCATCTGTAACTAGTCCGTGGCTATACAAAAAAAATTATTACAATTTTTTTTAGTCAAGTGGCCTATTGGCCTTTTATTCCATCATCTATTAGAAGGAAAGAGTTCAAACCCTGGTGTCTGAGGATTTGTAAAGAGAATATTACCACTGACCCATTTGTCATCGACAATTTATTACAATCTTTTAATTTGATCAAATATAGAAGAAATAAAAGCTTTCAAATTTGAAATTTCTTTTTTATTAACAATTGGATCGGTGAATCCCGATCCATAACTAAGTCCATCATTAAAATTCCATACTTTTAACTTTAATCTACAGTAAAGTGGAGTCGAACTCCATATATATGAATCATAAGTTGGAGCATATAACCACGAGATTGAGATTGAGAAGAGTTAGACAATTTGGAATTCTTTAATCTTTTGATTTGTTTTCTTTTCTTGTTTTGGTAAAATTCATGGTTATATTAAATTGACGTAAAGTGACGATTACATAATGGAAATAAAAGAAAAAAGTTTACCCCAAAAGAAAAAAAGGTGCCAAACTAAAATCAGACCTTAGGATATGCCAACTTCTCAAATTTGCTGTCAAACCTAAAAAATCTAGTATTATATGACTAAATCATTTCCATATTGTA
>WJSH01000617.1:40729-69711 GCA_009757365.2 Lepidium campestre | reverse complement strand
ATACGTAGTTTTTAGTACCCAAAAAAAAAAAAAAAAAAAATCTTGTGTTCGATCCATTTCTTGAATCTTGAAACTTGAGTCAGGGTTAAGTTATTTTAAGCGTTCTGTGAATATTTGAAAATGAAGGATGGATACAAGAATGAAGCTCCTGATGAGAAGCAACAAGTAAGTTATTACAAATCACAAATCTTTCATTGTTTTTGTCATTATTTTTTATGTCTGAATTTGTTTATTTAAAAAACAGGGGAAGTATCAAGCAACGATTGTTTGCTGCATTCTTGGAATTGGATCTCTTGTTTCTTGGAACAGTATGCTCACTATAGCAGATTACTACTACCAAGTTTTCCCGGTTCGGTTTATTCAATTCCGAAATTGGATCTTGAAATCTTATGTTTAGATTTGGTTATCTTGAAAAGTTGACTTTGTATGGTAACTAACATACTGGTAAAGCATAAGGTTACACTATTTAGAAATGACATTTGGTAATTAGCAAATATCATTTTCTTTCATCTTTCTTCTATGGGAAATTATAGAACAAATATATATTTCTCATGGAAGAAAGAAGAATGAAAAAATATATTTACAATCTTTTTTAAATAAATTGAAAGATCACATTTTAGATACTTTTCATATCAATCAATCAGTCAATCACAAAATTTTATAAATTTGAATGAATACTTTATGTTATATCAATATTCGTAAATGATTCTAAATTTTTTAGAATTACAGTACAATAAAAATGAAATTTCAAATTCAGATAAATATTACAAAATATAGTTTTAAGATATATTTCTGAAATTAGAAATTTATAACTAATTTCACATTTTTATATATGTAATGTTCATTGTTAAAAAAACTTAAGATATTATATATTAGTTCCCTCTTCATTGTTTAAGTTTGTGTTACTACACTTTTAGATTAATTTTACTATTCGTTTTGTTATTCTAGTGGTCACCCATCAATGTTTCTTGTAGGCTTATCATCCTTCAAGGGTCCTAACACTTGTTTACCAACCATTTGCACTTGGAACAATCGTGTTTCTTGCGTACCATGAATCCAAAATAAATACTCGAAAACGTGTCCTGACTGGTTACATTTTATTCACAATGTCTACATTCTTGCTCATAGTGGTAAGTCTTAAATCTCAAAATCAATCTTTCTTGTGGAACTAGATTCTTCATTATGAAGTCAAGACTCTAAAAAAACTTTTTAAAACAGTTGGATTTGACAACAAAAGGACAAGGTGGAATTGGACATTATGTTGTTTTATGCACAATTGTTGCTTCTTTTGGTCTCGCTGATGCTACCGTTAAAGGAGGATTGGTCGGTGATTTATCTTTGATGTGCCCTGAACTCATCCAGGTTAATTAACTTTAAATTTTTCAATATCTTGCTATAGACAAAATTGGCTTAGATAAACCGTTTTTTTACTATCGAATTCTTCTCAGTCCGGTGGTTTAGATGACCCAACTAATGACACCATAGGTGGAAGATTGATAGGGGTTTAAGGGAGTAGATATTGGGTTATGGATCATGTCTTATTGATTCAATTATTGAAATAAAAACCAGTTTCTTACTAGATATATGTCTTCTTGCTTTGTTGTAGTCCTATATGGCCGGTTCGGCGATGGCTGGTGGTCTAACCTCAGCGCTTAGGCTAATAACTAAAGCAGCCTTTGAGAACTCAAACAACAGTCTACGAAAAGGAGCAAGTGAGTTTGATATTTCTAAGAAAATCTCAAATTTCTAACAAAAGTTTAAAGTTCAAAGTTTTCTAAAGTTTGGTTTCTTGCTTATTTTGCAGTGATATTCTTAGGAATCTCAACATTCATAGAATTTCTCTGTGTAATATTATACGCTTATGTGTTCCCAAAACTCCCAATCGTTAAGTATTACCGAAGAAAAGCTGCTTCTGAAGGTTCAAAAACTGTTTATGCTGATCTTGCTGCTGCTGGTATCCGAAATCATTCAGATTTGGTAACTTAATTAAGAATCTTTCTTGATTATTCTTTAAAGAAAGATTTGCTCCACTCTTAAAGATTAAATTGCTTAGCTTCTTAATGTTTTCGAGACAGACTGATGATGATGATTCCAAGAATCAAAGGCTAAGCAAGAAAGAGCTATTGCTTCAAAACATAGACCATGCAGTGAATCTATTCCTTCTCTATGTTTTAACATTATCAATATTTCCCGGGTTCTTATACGAAAACACAGGACATCATGGGCTTGGTGCTTGGTACGCTCTTGTCCTTGTAGCCATGTACAATTTTTGGGACTTAGTCGGGAGGTACGCACCGTCGCTGAAATGGCTAAAGATTGAGAATAGAAAAGGACTCACAATCGCAGTTTTGTTGCGGTTTTTCCTCATTCCGGCATTCTACTTCACCGCAAAATATGGTGATAAAGGATGGATGATTATGCTCATTTCTATTCTGGGAATAACCACTGGACATCTCACTGTTTGCATTATGACTATAGCTCCTAAAGGCTACAAGGTAAAACAATCTTGTATAATCAATCAAACTCTACTTACATATATTTATTATGATTTTGTATTTTGTGAAGGGTCCGGAGAAGAATGCAATAGGAAATTTGCTTGTAATATTTATATTAGGAGGAGCAGTTGCAGGAATTTCTTTGGGTTGGTTATGGCTTATTGGTAAGCAAAATGCATTCTAAGTTTTCATTAGGAATGATTCACAGCAACCTTGTTTTGTCTTTCTTTTATTTTTGTCAACAATTGAATTGACAAGACTCGATCCATAATCAAACCCTCAAACCTCTAACAATATCATGTCATGCAAATGCGGTTTCCTAAAATCGAATTCAAGTGAGAAAACAGCAGAAATAACATTCAACCACTTGATAGGGGTGTCAATCGGGCTTATAACCCGTGGGTCTGACCCATTAAGTATTCTTGAAGCAAATTTTTCAATGGGTTTGTGTTTTCCAAGTTTGGTTATCACTAGAGAAGATTGTATCATATGATTTTTGGAGTTAGAGTACAATTATCTGATATGCTTCGTGTTACTTATTTGAAAATTTTGATTTTGAGATATGCCATACTAAGGGTAGCAAGATTATGAAACAAACAACATAAACCGATTCTTAGAGAAATTGCTTTAGGTTTTTGATTTCCTGGTATTGTTTTGAGAAGTGGCAAGTGGGTTTTTAACATTAACACCAAAAAAAGAAAAAGTGGCAAGTGGGTTATTGTAAATCGTAAGAAGTGATTAGAAATGACGTTCTTGTCTTGTGAGATTCTGTTATGAATCTTCGTGTGCTGTGTTTGCTTTGCTTTCCTTTTGTTTCTCTTAAACCTTTAGAATTATTTGCTTTGTTCACTGCACACACTTTCTTGTGAAAGGCTTCTCCAGCGGATTGCGCCTGGTGGACGCGGGTTGGCCTGTTTTACAACCCTAGTCACAACCGATACATAATTTTTTTTATAAATAGATGTAATAACGAATAACATGAATAAACCAATAATTGGCCTTTCATCGCATCTTCGTGAGAGTTTGTATACCTTTTTGGCTCACGATGATATTCACTTTCAGGAAGTTAACGCAAGTAAATCCTTGTTTCTAAGTTATGTGTGGTTAGGTTTTTGAGTCGGTTTTTGGGCCCGTGTTGGGCTTTAAGTCTTTTAATATTTTGCATATGTCCAAGTCGTTGATCGTAATGTTGTAAGGCTTAAACCTTTTGCTATTAATATTATGTGTGTTTTATGGGAAAAAAAAAAAACCAATAATTGAAGGAAAAAAAACTTAAGTTGAAAATATGAATTACAAAGTGGGGAGAAGTCATTTTGGTCAAGTGGTTAATACTCATCTCTGCAATCTTTTCCGTCGAAGTTCGATTCTAGATAGATGCATAACTCTGTATGATATAAAGTTTAAAATTTAAGTTATGGATCAGGACTTCTTGATCTAATTATTGACAAAGAAAAAAATATATATTAAAAAGGAAAAAAATCAAATTTTTGTCTCATTACATATTTAACTGTTGACTAACCTTATTTCTTAAATCAATAGTTCAATTGGGTACATATCAATTTTTAATTTGTACGTATGTTTATGCCTTAAGGTTATAATTCATGTGTGGAAAGGCATTATATCGACCTTACATTTTGTGATCAAATTTGTCAAATATCTTTTCTCTTTATGTGTGTTTTATTTATATCAAATTGCAAACTTCTATCCTAAATTAAAACAGACAATGAGTTGTTCGGTGCTCAAATGTAACGGTCTAATCATGAAAAAAAGATAAAAGAGAATCCTTACACTAAGGATCAACTTGTGATGAAGTTTTACTTCAATACTTCACCAATTCTCATTATCTCTCTATCTTTTTTTCAACAGTTTGATAATTCGATCAATAACTCAAATTTGTCTTTCTAAAATCTCAAACAATTCTACATGAGAAAATGTAATTCTCCAAAATCAAACTTGGATAGAAAAAAAGATGAAACCTTTAACTAATTGACCAAATAGACTTCTTTTTATGTTTTTTTTTTTATCAATAAGTAGATCAATAACACTCGACTTCGATCCATAGTCCAAAATGCACTTCCTAAAATCTTATTTAATTTTCATGTGATGTGAAAGAGTTGAACATCTAATGTCAGAAGCATCAGCTAGATCATCTAAACTATTAGATTAAACAGCTCGGCTTTCCTTTATCTTTCTATCTATTTTAGTTTTTTAATATAGTTTAATGTTTTTTTTTGTCAACTTAGAAAACTTCACTAATATCTTTCTACATGTTTTTTTTTTTTTTTTAAATTTATGATTGCATTTTAAACTCATCTAAAAAATATGTGGATATAGATAATTAATGATTTTTCTCGAAGAAAGTATCACTTTCAGACAACAGCGTCTACACAAGTCGACCAAAAATAGAAACGAAAAATACGCTTTCACACTTTGAATTCTATAATCTTCTTTGATTCTGTTTCTTTATTCATTCTTTTGAGTCTTATTTTATCCTCTAATATTTGCTGTCAAACCTTAATTCAAGTCTCTATTATCGTACTCGCTCATCTCCATGATTTAAGTAAACTTGTTTATAATCTACATGGAAGCTTTGCTCGTAACTAAATCAAACGAAACTCGTTGACTCTGCAAAAAATCATGTGCTAAGTTCCAAGTAAGTATCTGTCGCTTTTTGCTCTAGCACAAAACAAGAACAAAAACATTGTCTTGTGTCTATACGATTCAATTCTTGAATCTTGTAACTCTTTCGAAAATGGCGGATAGATACGAGAACCAAGCTCCTGAGAAGCTTCAGGTGAGTTTCCACAAAACCCAATACTCAGATCCAAAATCTTTCATTGTTTTTTTCTGAATTTTAAACACCAAAAATTCATGTTAAAAACAGGGGAAGTATCAAGCAATGATTGTTTGCTGTATTCTTGGAATTGGATCTTTGGTTTCTTGGAATAGTATGCTTACTATAGCAGATTACTACTACCAAGTTTTCCCGGTTTGGTTTGGTTAATTTCATGATTTGCAATCTGATGTTTTGTTTTGGTTTAACAAAACATAACTAAAAGTTATGTTTCTTGTAGGATTATCATCCTTCAAGAGTACTCACACTTGTATACCAACCATTTGCGCTTGGAACAATTGTGATTCTTGCATACCATGAATCCAAAATCAATACTCGAAAACGTAACTTGATCGGTTACATTCTATTCACAATATCCACATTCTTGCTCATACTCGTAAGTTTTCATAAGATTACACGTTATGAAACTTGGATTTTGGTTTATGGCCTCAAGAATCTTAATGAAATATTCATAAAAATCAGTTGGATTTGACAACAAAAGGACATGGTGGAATCGGACCGTATATAGCTTTATGTGCAGTGGTTGCTTCTTTTGGTCTCGCAGATGCTACCGTTCAAGGAGGAATGATTGGTGATTTATCATTGATGTGCCCTGAACTAGTGCAGGTTTTATACATTTTTAGCAGATTCAAGATCTTGGTTTAGATTAAACCGGAGTTTACTTGACATTCATCTTCTTGTTTCTTTGTAGTCTTTCATGGCTGGTCTGGCTGTAGCTGGTGCATTAACATCAGCACTTAGGCTAATAACTAAAGCAGCCTTTGAGAAATCAAACGATGGTCAACGTAAAGGAGCTAGTGAGTTTAACATTTTCTTCACTGATATCAAATCTTAAAACCAATAAGAGCTTCAATTATATATATCAAACTTTGTCCTTTTTCTGCAGTGATATTCTTAGCAATCTCAACATTCATTGAGTTCCTCTGCGTAATGTTATATGCTTATGTGTTCCCCAAACTTCCTATTGTTAAGTATTACCGAAGAAAAGCGGCTTCTGAAGGATCCAAAACTGTTTCAGCTGATCTTGCTGCTGCTGGTATCCAAAATCAGTCAGATTTGGTAACTTCAGATTCCTCAGGAATCTTACTTTACTTGGTTTCTTTTATGAGATTCCTCAAGAATCTGTCTTTCTTGATTTACACTTTTTGTTTTCAAAGATTATTAAACATTCTTTAGCTTCTTGTATTGTCTATGCAGAGTGATGATGGTTCCAAGAATCAAAGACTGAGCAATAAAAAGTTGTTGCTTCAAAACATAGACTATGCAGTGAATCTATTCCTCACCTACGTTTGTACATTATCCATTTTTCCTGGATTCTTATACGAGAACACAGGCCAACACAAGCTAGGTACTTGGTACGCACTTGTCCTAATAGCCATGTACAATTGTTGGGATTTGGTTGGGAGGTACACACCGCTGGTGAAATGGCTCAAGATTGAGAACAGAAGAGGACTCACAGTTGCGGTTTTGTCGCGGTTTTTCCTCATTCCGGCGTTCTACTTCACTGCAAAATATGGTGATCAAGGATGGATGATTATGCTTATATCTGTTTTGGGATTGACTAATGGACATCTCACTGTTTGCATTCTCACCACTGCTCCTAAAGGCTACAAGGTAATCTATTTTGACCTATTTTAATATATCAACTTGGCCTTAAAAACAGGACCCAAAGACCCAAACCGAAACTCGAAATGCTTAGGCCTAATATTAACACAAACAAATACAATTCTCACATTGTTTTCTGTTTTTATGAAAATTAAAAAATGTGGGTTTTTGTTTTTGTGAAGGGTCCGGAGCAAAATGCATTAGGGAACTTGTTGGTGATGTTTCTATTAGGAGGAATATTTGCAGGAGTTGCTTTAGATTGGTTATGGCTTATAGGTAAGCAAAATGCCTTCTGAGTTCTAAATCAATTGGAGGTTAATCTTTGCTTTCTTCTTATGATTCTTTGCTTGTAACATGTATGTGTTCTTTACCCTCAAAAACAGAGTATGTTTAAATACAATTTGTTTATATTTGAGGTTTCAAAGAATGATTGTTCTCTATTCTGATTTTTCTTGCAATATCTACCATAAGAAGCAGCTGAAAAATAAAATATTGAAGGAAAAACCTCAACTTTCAAGTTGCCAACAAGCTGTATCAGGAAAATCGAATCGCTTTGTGCAAACTTTCTTTGGTCTGGAAATATTGAGAACAAGTATAATGCCAAAGTGACTTGGCTATCTGTCTGTCTCCCTAAAGCAGAGGGAGGGCTTGGGATTAGGCGTATCTCAGACTGGAACACATCATTGAATCTGAAACTAATTTGGCTCCTCTTCGATAAGAGTGGTTCGCTTTGGGTGACCTGGCACAGAATGCATAATTTATCTTCCTCAGCAGATTTTTGGTCAACTAAGGAAAAGATTAATCATTCGTGGAATTGGAAAAACATCTTGAGGCTCAGGTCATTGGCTGCTAAGTTTCTATGTTGTAAGCTTGGCAACGGAAGGAAGGCAAGCTTCTGTTGGGATAATTGGTCATCCTTGGGCCCTTTGATTCATCTCCTTGGAGAAGAGGGCCCAGCTGCTACATTAGTGCGGGTCAACGCAAGAGTAGTAGAGGCCTCTAGAGATGCTTTGTGGCTACTTTCTCACCCTCGTACGGATCATGCTGTCTCTGTACATGCTCTGCTATCTACGATTGCTCTTCCTCTCCCTCAACAAGAGACGGATAGCTATTATTGGAAGATAGGCGACAAACCATTAAAACTCTTCAGCTCCTCCACAACCTAGGAAGCAATTAGAAATAGAGCAGACATCAAGACTTGGTATTCCTCCATTTGGTTTAAGGGTTTGGTTCCAAGAAATGCTTTTACCATGTGGATTTTTCATTTAGACAGGCTGCCAACTCGATCACGTCTTGTCTCATGGGGAATGAATATCCCATCTTCATGTCCCCTATACTCTCAGTTCTTAGAAACTAGAGACCATCTTATCCTACATTGTCAATATAGTGTGGTGATCTGGGTTTTAGGAATGCAAAAAATAAAGTTACCATTTACAGGTTTTCAAAACTGGAACAACATCTTGCAATGGATGAACACTTCCACTACAACAACCCTTTCCACTCTAAGGAAAATAGCAGCTCATGCTATTATCTATGCAATATGGAAGCAGCGTAACAATCTGGTGCATATCAATGATCATGTGCCACCGAGCATTGTGTTCAAGGAAATTAACAGAGAAGTGATCAACACCTTAACTGCTAGGAGATCCTGTAAGGCTTTTAAGCAACTTATGGCTTCTTGGTTATAGTAATTGCTCACCAAATCTAAAAGAACTCCTGATCTTGTGTTTATTTTTTTTTGGGCAAGTGGAGTTTTCTCCACCTGTAAAAACAATCTCATCAATATGATATTTACTATTTACCAAAAAAAAATATGTTAGGGATTTGTTCTTTCATAGAAATATATAATGTTTGTATAATTTTAATATCTTATACATTATTAGAGAAAGTAAATTTGTATACCTTTTCTTGTTATCGATAAACCTTGATCCATAGTCCAACTCCACCCTTAAAACCCCTTATTTTTAATCTTCATTTGCAGTTAAACATACGTTCAATATTAAAATGGTTAATTAGTACCATGCATTTAATATTATCTTTCGTTTATTTTCGTATTTGGAGATGAAAACCATTACATATTTTAAATAAAACGAAAATATTTTTTGAAGATAAAAAGTTTTTAATCGAAAGAGATGAGATTATACATACCTTGTTATAGTGATCCTGAAAATTAGAAAAACATAATTGAGCGCAACGTTGGTATAATTTGCTTTAAATTCATTCAACAATAGCAACAAAAACAAAAACTAAATTACATCAACGCTGCACTCAATGATGTTCGTTCAAACCCAGAAATATATATATCTTCATTTTCTTTCCTATTATCTTGGAAATTAACAACTTAATTTATAAGACATTGTTGTGTGTTTGGTTTAAAACTAGTACAATGTGAGCTTGTACTATTGTTTAGTAATATTGTATATTTTCTTTGTAATGAAATTTTGTTTGATGTACCAAAGATTGGTGTTGGTGTGTACTGCAAATAAACAACTTTGTGTACTACAAGAGATCATCTCTAGACTTCAACGATGTCGTTTTTGTGTTGAGTCTCTTTTAGCTTTGTTGGACCAAATCATAAGTATTCTTAACTACTTGAGTGAAATCGAAGCAATCATAAACACCACCATTCTTGCTATTAATTGAGTGTTCTCAGGAGTTTATACAATTATATGGTTTACAAGTGTGTTTTTACATAATAAAATTCAAATTTTATAAAGATTATTCTTTTTTAACAATTGGATTGACAAAACTCAATTTATAATAATGAGGTGGTTATAGTCTAGTAGTTTCCACTTGAGAGAAGGAATTGCGTTGTTGGCCGAGGCCATCGATTCATCTCAAGTGCGAAATTCATGAAAGTCCACTTGACGAGGGTATTCACATGGGCTTCCTTGGTCCTTAGAAAAATTATAGGTGGTTGAACTTCCGCCCAAAGGGTAGTCGGGGCAAAACTGTAAAAATTGACTTAATCACTTAACCAAATGTATTTTCTTCAAATTTTATTGATTTAACCATTGATTGAAATCAACGGTCACCTAAAAATTGGAATCTATTGATGTACCAAAATTTTTTTTTTAAATCACTTATTTTCTTCTTCTACCTGTGATAGATCTCTATATATGACGTATAAAGGACGTACACATCGAACCACATGAA
The DNA here is from genome assembly GCA_009757365.2 of Lepidium campestre. Classification (NCBI taxonomy): domain Eukaryota; kingdom Viridiplantae; phylum Streptophyta; class Magnoliopsida; order Brassicales; family Brassicaceae; genus Lepidium; species Lepidium campestre. The sequence continues at coordinate 59,601 of WJSH01000617.1, read as the reverse complement.
TAAAGTAATAACCCATGTGATTATAGAAGCTTCATACCTTATTAATCAAATGTCAACCATATGTATAAAGTCCACTTTCAGTTTCTGCGACATTAAATTGACCATGAAAAAAATGAAAATTGATTCCTGAAATTGTAATATCTCATCATTGATTTTCTTAATAAAAAATTTGGTTAAAATGAATTTTTATTTAGTATTTATTGATTGTTCACTTGGTCATTTGAGAAAATTTTAAATTATTAACAATTCTCCGAGACAAATAATTTTAAGAGAGAAGAGAGAAATTGGTTTTAAGATATTGGTTTTGAGGTATGAATCATATTTTTTCGATTTAACTATTGACAGAAAAATAATCGACGATAAAATTCTAAATGTAACTTTGGTCCAATAGATAACCATTGATTAAAGGTTGATATATGTAAAAGTTTTGTAGAATTTTTACTTCATACTCATTAGCATATTATATGAAATATGAGTTTAGTTAAGTTTATCCATTCTAGTGATCAATTAAATACCTAAAATAAACAAAATGTCTCTTGAAGATTATTAGATTGTTCTTGTTCATGATATATTGATAGAACTCCAATGTTGAAAATCTTGGTCACACAAAAACACAACGCAAGTGGTATATCAAGGGAAAAACGTGCTTCTTCTTTTTTTTTTGCATGAGACGAAAAACCAAAACAATTTTTGGGATTCATGTAAAACAAGATTTGCCTTTTTTAAGTCCAAATGATTCATATACCACACCGCCCAAAGATTTTACACGTCTATACTTTTTTTAGGTTTGATTGACAGAAAATATATTCTAATAAGGTTCTCATGTAAAAAATACCATTGATCATTTTTTAAATTTTATTTTCAACGCAATAACATAAAATTAAGAATACTAAACAATATAATTTTGAGAATTTCAAAGTCATATACAATAAATTGATTTGTTCTATAATTTTAAAATTTTAATATATATAGTTTTGATAGATTATATTATTTTTTATTTCGTAAGATTGTTTCATTGTTTTAAAAAATAGAATGTAAAATTGTAAAACTTAGATTTTTTTTGCAGCAAATACCTTTTTCTCAATTCAAAATGTAAAAATATACATTTTTCTTTGGATAAACTTTCAAAGTTGACTAAATATTTAATTTCTCGTCTAAAAACAAAAAAAATCTTACCGCAATTAAACATAAACAAAAGTGGACTTTATTGTAATAAAAACAAGTGGAATAAGCAGTCAAAACAAACAGCTCATCGTTAAAACTAAAGTAGGACCCACAGGTTCGTGTTTACACGGGCCTTGTCCCACGCGTCCCCACTCTCAGATGCCTCGCGTACATCCACGTGTCCAGTCTCAATAATTATTAAAACGTGATTTCTTTTTTATTTTTCCGAAAATATTTCTTACGTGGACCTCATTTTGTGACGTGGCGTCTATCCATTTGATGCTTTCTCGTATGCTAATGACACGTGTATTTATCACGTGCATGACCAACTGTCATTGGCTTTCCATTTTTATAGGGGCTGTTCATTATTTATGTTTTTTACTTATAAAGATCTCGATAAAGCTCAATTCATGACTTAAATTTCACATGTAGAAGAATAAAGTTAAATTTTTGATGCTTGAATAAGTGGAACATTTAACCACCAAACTGAATAGAGTTCGGTAATTCATTATTTATGTTTAACAAGACAATTGTAATCTTTTATAATTCTATTGACAAATGATTCTTGAATGTTTTTTCCAAGAAAGTGTTTTAAATTTGATTTTATAAATTTTTTATCAACAACTAGATTGATATGATTATACTCACAAGTTAAACATTCCAAATGATTTAAAACGTGGAATTGCACGATTCTCTAAATTTAAATTTTGATAGAGAAAACTACATAAATAAATACTTAATCATTTGACAACAATACTATTTTTCTTTTTTTTTGTCAACAATTGGATCGACAAGGCATGATCCATTGCCTAAATATTCTAACTGGAGCAGAATAGGATTCGAATTTCTCACCTAGTACCAAATTACATCAAAGGCAAGCCAATTTGACCACATGATTCTTGGCACAACAATACTATCTTTAAAAATTCATTTTTGATTTAAAACTATATTGTTTTCGCTCATTTGACATAATAAGTCAATGAAATTTAACTATCAATTAGTATCTTTCTTTCTATTTTGGTAAAGTTTCTGCATCTTATATCTTGAGTTATATATACAATATGATCGCTTTTACGATCTCTATGCATTTATGTGGAAGAAAAGCCGACCAAAAATATTTAAAAAAAAAGAGTAGATACCAATAATGGAAACTTCATCAATTAAACAATGTTAAGAACTATATATATATTGTTTATTGGTGGGATGTTCTTTTCCCTTTGACCAATAAACTTTAATAAATACTATATTAAAAAAAAAGGATAAGAGTATCTTACATATGTAACAAAATCCACATAACAAAATATAATATTAATCTTTATATAACTCTATCCCAATGGTTTTTTGTTTCTTGGAATTGCAGAAAATCATTAACATCAAACGAATAATCATGAATTTCAGAAGTATTCATAAGATAATTATTACTGTAATTACTCTCTTTTTCATCTTCAGTGCTGCAAGTGCTACTATTGATGTAAGTTGTAGGACTTGAAGAAGGTGTGGTCAAGACAGAAGCAAAGTCGGAGTAATAAGGTTCTAATACAAAATTAGACTTCGAATAATCATCTTCTTGGTTAGATGGGAACGAAGACATTGAATCTTGGACTGTCTTCGTTGGCAACTCTGTCAATTGATGATCCATAGTTGGAAGCCAAGATTGTGATTCTTGATTACCAATCATATTGAAACCGGTTTGGTGTTGGTTTACTTCGGTTTGGTTTTGGTTTGCAAAGAGAGTGGTTGCGAGTTTGAGTATCTCGGGGTTAACAAATGGTTGATAAGGAACATCACCCACCATGAGCTTTGACATGTTCATGTGTTGATGATGTTGATGTGAAGAGTTGAGGATGGAGGATATATCAAGAAGATCAAGACGTGGAGTGTGTGTAATTGGATCAATTCCCATCTTTAAGAGTCTTTTTCTGATGTGAGTGTTCCAATAGTTTTTTATCTCGTTGTCTGTTCGTCCAGGCAAACGAGCCGCAATCGCAGACCACCTTAACAAAACCAAACAACAAAGTCAGAATCTTGGTTCATATATATTTGATGCATTGTAGACTTTAATATACGTTATTTTGTCAACAATTAGATCAATAAAATCTCATCCATAACTCAGACAACACAAAATCGAATAAAGTCGAACTCTAGTAAAAGTTTTATAGAAATAAATATTTAACTACTTGACTAATTATTGCTATGGTGTTTGCTAGGTCAATATTTGAATTTTCATTGTTAGAAAATTGAAATATTGTTGTTTCTTTTTTTTGAAACCGCAAAGTTCATATCGAACCCCAGTCTATGTAGACCCGAAAACAGCCTTTACATTTTTCTTTTGGAAATACCCCTCTTCCCGTATAAGCCGAGATTCGAACCGGTGAATTGAAAATACGTTGAAAAATGGAAATGATGAAACTCACTTGTTTCCCATGAAGCTATGAAGTTGAATAATGGTTTCTTCTTCTTCAAAAGAGAATCTTCCTCGTTTAATATCTGGTCGGAGATAGTTGCTCCAACGAAGCCGACAACTTTTACCACATCTTTGTAACCCTATTAACCATAATGATTCAAAGCAAAACATTAGAAAACAATCAATGAATACAAAAATATGGATCATATATATAGAGGAGACGAACCAGCATTCTTGGGAAGAGTTCTCCAATTTCCATAACCATGTTTATTGATATAATCAATAAGTTTTTGATCTTCTTCAGGAGTCCATGGTCCTTTCTTGAGCCCATTCTTCTTCTCGCAACATGGTGATCTTCCCATTTTTAGTAATGGTTTAGTTTTGATCGATTGATGAAGTCAAATTTAAGAAAAAGATTAATGATTTGAGTAATGAAGAAACAGAGAGTAGAAAGAGAGACGTAGGGTCCTTAAAGAAGAGTGTTGAAGTATATATAGGAAAGAGATAAGACTCTGATCATAAAAAGGTTAAGTCAAATTGATTCGGTGCCGTCCTCTATTCACCGATTGGGCTACGTGTCCTTTACAATCTCGAAAATTATTGTATTTTCTTTTTGAAAAATAAGATTATTTGTAAATTGGGTAGTTGTACAATTTATAGTGAATTCATAATCATGATTTAAATTCTATTAATGCATTTGAATTTAATGTGATACTGGTTATAAAACTTGTAATTTGAGTAGACAATATAGCACGCGATTTCGGAAGAAAGAACATAATGTATTTCGTCTCGAGAGTGTTTTCTGTCTGCAAAAGAGTGTTTTCCGTTTAAAACAAAATATTTGTTGTCTGGATTAGGATATCGTCGAGAATATGTAAGAAATTTTTGACTGAATTTCACGAATTATATTTGTCGAGAGTCTAAACAATATGGACGGTTACAGACATACAACTTAACGGTTGCTGAATTTTTTTGTTTTTTCGTCAAAAATTGGATATGTACGATTTATTGTTCAAACTCATCCATGAAACTCATATTAACTAATACATGTAGTAGAGTGAAATCGAATTCTATATGTATGAGCCATTCGTTAAGATATTTAACCATTAAACTAAAAAAAAATTCGGTCATTGCTGATTTAAAAAAGAATAAATAGTATATAAATCATTTATACATTCTTGTTGATTTTAATAATTAAAAATGTTGTCCATCCAACAAATACCCTAATTTCGAGTGAACTTGTTTCAAATTAAATATTTTTAATGGATTAGGACTTTCTTGCTTATATATATTCTCTATGCAAATAGAAAATTAGACAAAAATGTGTGGTTAATAAAGACAGTAGACAATAGTACGTAGGATAAGAAACACATGATTTTGGGAAGATTTGTAGTGAATTTACATGATGTATAAATTAATGTAATTTAACTTGTGTGATTGATGATGATACTTGCAAACAAATTGATAAAAATAAGATAAATAATTATGAAAGCAATGAAAACGTAAATGGACATTTGGACGTCGACGAGGAGCGTCGTTCTCTGTAGCTTTGGGCTGGTTTCATATTAGCTGTCGTCTAAATTATGATGCCACGTACTCTCTCTCTCCTCTCCTCAATTTCAACACATCTCTTTCTTTTTCTTTGGACTTTTTAAGAAAAAAAACACAACAATGGACAATAATTTGTAAATTGATTAGGGGAATAAAAAAAATATACATTACGAAATATTATTATGATTTTCAATAAAGAAAAGGTAACTAGAGCTTAGTTTAGTGTATTGTTTAATTTCAATTAGCATAACATTTATAAATTAGTTTTTTTTTTTCAACATTTAGATCGACAAAACCCGATTTATATCCCAAACTCTTTCTAAAATCTTTAACAATATCATGTGGAGATTATGTGACTCACTAGACTCGAACTCTTCCTAATATCAAAGACAACAACTGAGACATTTACCCAACAGATTATAATGGATTTTGCAAATTAGCTTAATTAAATGTAAAAATATGTTTTTTTTTTGTTAAATATGTAAAAATATGTTACAAATTAAGACTATTTTATCGTAAATTACAATAAAAATACAATAGCAAATGCTATTAACATTCTACAAAGAATCAACGACCAATAAATTCGCGAGTTTGATATATATATGAAGGTATTAAATGCATCCACAGCAGATTTAGCTGTCCATCAATCTTTCTCCAGAAAAAAATGAAGACCAATCTTTTGGACTCATTAGCCTCTTTTCTTCCAGAGATTTTGAATACTTGATTGTCACTTTATTATGCCTTTAATTTCGAATTGAAATTTTGGATTTTTGAGATGTATATAACTTCGTTCTCCTTTATAAGTTAGGGGCGGCTAATTAGTCATTTTGAAGTAAATGTAAGAGTGACAAGAAAATTTGATAGCTACAATTTGCATGGCGTGACGTCAGCTTGATTATTCTTCTTAATTCTGCGAACCACAAATTTTGCTTAAAGTTCTTCATGATATTGTTTACAATCTAAAAGATTTAAATTATAAATCAGATTTTGCAATTCGCTTTTTTTCTTTATAACTGGAAATATGTAATTCTCCGTAATATAGTTTAGAAATTGAAATATTAGAATTATAGATTGAACCACCCTATCCCAAATTGTATGAGCCATAAATTTTGTGAGTAGTTCTGTGTGATATGATTTATGATTTAGAAGATTTAAATTATAGATCGGACTTTATAAATCTAACTGTTGACAAAAAAACTGTAACAATTTCAGACTTGAAGGCAAATTAATTTCTGAAATTTATAGAATCTTAAGTTTCGTTCTTAAAACTATTTTTTGCAGTTGCTACTTCTTTTCTATTTAGAGTTTTGAAGCTTCACAATTTAAATTTTTAAAAATTTAAGTGGCTAAAACTCTTGAAAAAACTTCCTATATATAATTAATGAATTGCAATTGGATTTATAGTTTGGGATCTATATCGTTGGAGTATATGGTCTTGTGCATAATTTCAGGCAAATTCTTTCGAATATTCCAACAAAACAAAAGCATCCAAGTAATAAAAACACATAAAGACAATATAGTTAATTTATCGACCATCCTCATTATTTGAAGATTTTGTCGATAAATTAATCATATTAATTGTCCCCATGTATTTTTATTACTTGGATGCATTTGTCACATTTATGATATTAATAACTAAAATTTAAGTACTTTAGTATATGATAATTGTCTATATATATATGTTCCTTGCAATTCAAGAATGTGTTGGGTTTAACGACAAATGAGAACTTCACAAAATGCGAAATTGTCCAACTATATTAGTTTATAAGAAAAGAGAGAATAAAATTATATTACTTTACCATAAAAAAAATTAAAAGTATAAACTAAAATATATTTTAAAAAATAGCTAGTGATGCTAAATTAGGGTAGTAACCTGTCAAAAATCTAGAGGCTTTGCTTGCGCATGAATTTGCCACAAAGAGTAGCATACGTGTTCCTATATATAGTTGACCAAATCTTATTTGTTGTTAATGTTAATTTGTGACATTTTATAAACTAATTAAATACATATACATTAAAATTACAAACATTTGTGTCGTGAATATTGGACTTGTATATCTCATTACAAGAAATAAGATGTAATGACCAAAAACATAATATACTTTGGTGGCTAGATGTTTTAGTTGTTGTTTTTGGCATTAAAAATGCGACTTCAGAAAATTATATAATCCTTATGTGATATTGTTTGAGATTTTAGAGAGAAAGTGAATTATGGATTATGCATTCTCGATCCAATTGTTTGACAAAAAAATGTAATGGGAAAGTACTTATGCAACATTTCACAAAAGTTGCATAGTCATACATAATATTTTTTTAAGTATGAAAAAAATAAACTATGAATTTTAAAAAAATATGTATTTTATCCTTTATTTTATTTATTTATATTGATTTTTAAATCGATACAACCACAATTTATATCATTTATATAACTGGTTTTGGAAGTAATAATCCAAATTGATATATTCCAAAAATATAAACCTTCGAAATTCGACTGGATAAGATATTCTTGATAAAACAGAACAAGTAAATCATTTTGAAGAATTCCCTAGTCTAAAAATGTGATGTTTTCACACTTTTGAAATCAAATTCAGAAAAGAAAAAAAACATAAGACTAATGATATATATGTAGTCAAATTCACTCTTTATGTCGACTATTGAACTTTTTCAACAAAAAAATTATATTGTTTAAATGAAGTTCGTACGTATCAATACTTGCTGTAACAAAGGCCACATGGACAAAAAGAGTTAGGCAATAATAGTATGTAGCCACATAATATGTATATATGCAATACTTTACCTAATTTTTTTCTGAATATTATATGTTACAATAAATTGGATCGAGTCACGTAGAGATTATCTTTGCATTATCCCAGATTTTTGTTACGTAAGAAACGAAGCCCTTTGAATCCTAAATAGTTGAAAGGTGAAGACAAAGACCAAAAGTCAACACATGTATATATATAACAATATATATAAAACATTATATTTATTAATGTAACATAAAAACTATGATATATGCGACACGATATCGGAATAGTTGTGGAGTTGATGTGCCACTTAATTTACAATCACGTTCTATATTAATATAAAATTTAGTGGTTTCTATTCTTGGAGCTTCCTTTGATAATAGAGTGGTGATGCTAATTGTATATTAAAATAACCATTTATAGATTTTAGTGGTTGGACCAAAAAAAATCTTAGTGGAAAGACAGAGACATTAATTCTTTCGAGAAGTTTAAAAAATAAACAAAATATGATCTCGTCTCTATGCTAGTTTAAATGATCTAAATAATAGTTTTGGTATCAAAAGTTTGATATCTTCCTATTATAAATGGAAGATTACAAAAGATTTTAAGTATAGTCTTTGGACTATGAATTAAGTTTTGTTTATCCAATTGTTATAACAAAAAAGAAGACGACGATCTGAATCGAGAAAATATTATTCTTCAAGTAATTGATACAAAATTGTAGAACCATGAACAAGCTTCCTAAAACTATATAACAATGTGTATAGCATATTCTAAATGTAAATATATATGGTGAACTTAAACGTATTAAACAAAGTTAATATAGCCAAGACGTCCATAGGATGGTGGTAAAACCAATTGGTATGACTTTCTGACTCGATCTAGTAGATATAAAAATGTGAGTTTTGGACTATACAAAAAAACAAATTTATTATAAAAGTTTCACAAAAAAATACAAAAAATATTCGATTTAACAAAGTAGAGAAAATGCATTTAAACAATTGGTTAAATGTTAATTTTTTCAGTTTTTTTTTAGCAAAGATGGGTTCCAAAAAATCGTGTATAATTCTGTGTGACGGTATAGTTATGGTTGTAGCTAATTCCAATTTTTGCAAAAACTTGAATTTAAAATTTTCTACTAATTTTAGATTAACCGGTTAATAAATTTAGTTATATACAATATAACTTTTCAATATATGACAGATTAGACAACAAACTCTGAAGTACAAAAAAATAAAGACTGATGATATATAAAAGTATGAACCGATTTGTAGTATACAACAATAATTAACCGTATAAAAATTATCTCAAAAATCATAAAAAATACTTAGTGTAATAGTCATGAATCAAAGACTTGGTGAAACAGAAGAGATCATCTCTAGAATCTGATTATGTAAACTTCCATTGCTAACTAAAACACCACCTGTCGGAAAAATAACCCTCCTTTCTGATTGATCTTCCTCCAAACTGATTTCATCTCCTTTCCAATCTGTTACCTGAGGAGATCAAGAAAGGACCTTAAGTATTCAATCTTAAACAGAGATTATGAATGATCATCAGAAAGAGAATAAGATTGAGTTTTCTTTTTTGTTTCAGGCTTTTGTTAGATTCTTGAGTTCTTGAAGAATCATGTTAAAATGATTTCACCAACCTTTCCTCCAGCTTCATGAACACATATGATACCAACAGCATGATCCCAAGCCTACACATGTTTAACTCAATCTCTTGAGATATGATCATATGACATACAAAAAAGGAAAAGATTTTAATGTGTGTAGATTCAGATTAAACAATTGAGTACCTTTATTGTTCCCTGAGTTTTGGCTCTGAGAAAGAAAACCGATGCTCTACCAGAAGCTACCATAAAGTACTTGCACAAACTATACACACACATAAGGAAATTGATCTGAGTATAGTTTTTATGATTTTCATACGACCAAGAGTACAATCAAATGATAAAGAGGTCAAACTGATCACTACTGTTCCTTGATGACCAGTTTTGACGAACTATAATGTGTGTTTATTAGTGATATATAGTTAGTAGATACCTTCCACAACATGTTGGCAAAAGAGTAATCTCTTTATGTTGTAAGTCATCTGAATCAATTTTTTCATCTAATAAACCAGAGAGAGGAAGAGATTCCCAGGTTTGGCTCTCTGGTATACAAAACCTTGCGTTGTTTACTAAACCACAAGCATCAACAAAACACCTTTCCCAATCACTGGATACTTTGCCAGAGACATTTTGTAAACTCTTGCTCCACGTTCCACAGCCGATATGGGAGAGCATTAAGGTTCCTGTAGATCCATCTGAAATATCTCCTCGCCAGTTTGGACATCCCATGACCCCTAGCACAATTTCATTATCTACAATAAGGGCCAACCCTACCTGAGATTTATGCATATGAAAATTTACGACGAAGGAGGGAATATCAGAAAAAAGAATATAAAAACATGTAGCTTCATTTCCAACTCATATATTTGCATATGAAACTCTTTAATCTTGCTCATGGTTCAGAACTTATTAGCAGTGTTTTTGCAAAAAGTAATTAACAAATCGAGTAGAGCTAAGCAAAGAGCCTTTTGATGATGTATCACTCCCAAAGATAGTTTCACTAACTCTCACAAGCAACAATCTAAGACACTGAAAAGATATGAGAATCGCAGGGATAAGAGACATACCACATAAAAAGCCTCATCCCCTTTAAGAAACCCCCTTGTGCCATCAATTGGATCCAAAACCTGCAGAGAATCAATGCAAGTAGTATTAACAAGCGAGTTGCAGACAGCAAGGACAGTATGTTGGAAAGTAATCATATCATATAGATACAAAAGATATGTGCAACATCTTCCAATTTAGTACCATTTCTTCTGTTTCGAGTGGAGACAAATATGAGTATTACCCATTTGTCATTGCAAGTCTGACATTCCAAGATTTACAAACTTCAAAATGACAGTCTACTGTGGACGGTTAATATTATAACAATTCGGATTAACGCCGTGGCATTGAGCTAATAGCTAGGAGATGATACGTAAGAGTCGAACTTAGTGAAGGTTTCCATATAACTATGCTCAAATGTAACGTACCCAGTAAGTAGCTGGTTTATTGCAAAACGTGAAAGCATCCTTTCCACCTCTGTCAATTGCTTCTAGTACATCAGCATCAGACAACTGACTGTCTGCAATGCTTGTTTTTGATTTGACTTCACTTACCACAGAGCTTACAAGTTTATTAGCACGCACAAAATGAGAGTCTTCTTCAGCCACCAAAGGTATTGAAGGAAACAGTTTCGAAAGCTCTACAATTTATAGATCAAAGAGAAGACTCAAATAAGAAATCAGAGTTTCCAGGGAAAAAAGGGAATTCTTTTGCACACATTTATCAATGGGTTTGAATCAGAATCTCTACAAACTCAATCACTTAAACCATTAACTCTACAAGTAAGAAAAGCCTAAAAGACTGGGACTCAATTCTTCTTACCTAAGCTGACTAAAGCTTGCACTCCGAAATCTGCAATTGTAACTGGGGTTTGATCATTCTTCTCAACAATCTTCTCTTTTGAAGAATAAAGCGATCTCTTAACCTAACAAAATTGTCAAAATCCAAAAATTTAATATACGAAAAAAAACAATTTGAATTGAGAAACAACAGATGTGAAAAATCAGCTTACATCCACACAAAGTCGACAAGCTCTATCCACAGCATCAATGGCGACCTCTAATTCTTTATGATACTTAGCTTGATGCTTCGGAAACGGAAGATTAGCTCTGAGAGACAAATCGAAAACGATGGAGAGATTAAAGATGTGTCACAGAGAGGAGAAGTAATCGGATTTGAGGTAGAAAGAGACCTTACGATAAATCGTCTAGGGGAAGGATTGAATACCGGTGAGAATCTAACGGCTGAGAACCGAGCTCCGGTGTCGAGAATATGCATCGCGGCAGATATCTACGGCGGAAGGTAAACCGGTGAAATTAAACCGGTTTCCCTTTTAAATAAAATAATAAATGACAAGTGTTCCAGCTCCGTTATCAGTTTCTGAACTGAACTTGAATAAACAATACAGTACTATTAAACACTCAAACACTTTGCTTTAGATGGAATAGATTCTCTCTATTTTATTATAAGATATTTAACAAAAATGTCTTGTTCAATTTTCTTTTGGTTCGGTTTTTAGATTTTTTTTGGTTAAAGGAATTTCACTAATTTAAAAGGATGATAAAAGTTCAAACATAAATAGGGGAGAAGACCATAGGGGAGAAGACCATCTTTGGAATGTTATGCGAGAAACTCCTTTAGTGATCTTTGCAAGACTTGAATCATAGTTATGAATGATGTTATCAATGAATCGATAAAACTTAATTTTTTCTTATTGTAGAATAGAGAGTATCCATTGTTCTCTTGTGGTTTAACATTATCTTGTTTGTTATGCAATTCTCCAAATATTACCAATAAAAAATAGGGAAAAATGCCTCATACAAAATATAAGAAAAGAGAGAAAATAAAATAAATGGTCCTTAGGCTCAAATCTAGAGAAGAGCATCACCATGTTTAGAACCTAAATTCTTCATCAAAGATTTGTTCCTCATACTTCTGATAATTGATCTCGAGATTAGATAGTGAGGCTAAGTCATGCCATGATGAGAACACCTATTGCGCTCTTTCCAAATCTCATAGATACATGTTTCCCATTCTTGTAGGAAGGCAATTTGTGTGGTACGAGAACGAGATCGAGGTGGTGAAAGCAACCGATCAATAGTCTGAGCCCAACTAGTAAACGGAACATGGACCTACAGTTTGGAAGTGATAGTAAACCAAACTGAAGTGGAGAATGCACACTCAAAGAAGAGATGGTCACGAGATTCGGTTGCTGATCCGCAAAGGAGACAAATTTAATCTACATCAATACCCCAAGACACTAGGCGTGAGAAAGTGGAGTTTCTATCCAAAATGAACAACAAGTGGTAGTGACGTGCTTTGGAACAGTCTATTTATGCCAAACAAGGCGATGCCAACTGCATAAGGGTCTATGAACACGAACAAAAGACCACACATACTTGGAAATGAAAGATTTGGCTACTACCTTATCAACACTCCAAGTAGCGCAATTACTTCGATCCTGCTATGATATAGATGATCGAAGTAAGAACACTTAACTGAGCGTCTGATCTAACTTCAAGAAACCGCCATCCATCGTGATGAAGATAATCTGAGACAAGCGCCTTGATTGATATTCCCATCAAAGAAAGAGCAAGGGGTCCAAGATAATGAATGAGTGGGCATAACTACTCTGTATATATTATTATAAGATATTTAACAAAAATATCTATTTTTATTTAGATTTTTTGGACAAGATCCAATATTTTGTTCAAACTTATCTTAGATTCCAAATAATACTATACAGAGTTATGTGATTTTTAAGAATTTAGTTTCAATAGAAAATGTTACATAGATGAATATTTAATTTTTCTAATTTATGTTATTGTTAAATATTTTATTATCTGTTGAATTGTTATTATTAGTGGATTATATTCTTAAGAAATGCAGGATAAATTTGTTTGTTAATATGGTTTTGTTGTTCGTTTTGACTATGTCGGCTGACTCTATACATTTCTCAATGTTTTGGTGGCATTCAATTAAATGAAATGTCTAAAAAATATGTGGTCTAAAATCATTAGATGGATAATGTTATATGTTATCCAAAAAAATAAAAAAGGGTTTGAAATTTAAGGACCTACACAATTTTAACAATAACGATGTTAGATGATAATCCACTTCAAAACCAAGTAAAGATTAACTGAGATTACAAACCAATATTAAAATTCAATATAGAAATATTGTAGTTTGTAGATATATCTATATCTTAAATAATAAAATTTACCTTTATGTCTAAAATGTATCATGAAAAAAGAAAGAAAACTCAAGTAAATAAACAAATGAATAACTTTTATTCAGGCTTACACTATACAGGAAAAGAAAACAGCTTAGTGGCAGACAAAATGTTTATATGGAAATAATCACAGTTATTCTTTCTTTCTTTTTTTCATCTCAATTATTATTTATAAACCAAAACAAACATACAAAAAATTTACATTAACCAGCGGAAAACAAGATATCCTAAAATTTAAACCGGTGGAAGATAAGATAACTCTGAAAATTTAACCGGCGAAAGAACTAGTTTTTCCAAAAATCAAATCCAAAAAAAAATGAACTAGTATAAACAAAACAAACCTAAAATTAGAACATGATAATGAAAAAACTATTAGAGATAATAAATCGAATAAAATAATCCAAAAATAAAAAAGCATGACCATGACGAGGCAGACACATTTGAGTGAATGGCAAGATTTCCTATAGCGAATTATGGCACCTTATAAATCTCATAATTTTCCGGTGATGTTGTGGTCAAAGAAATACAACCGGTTGATATTTCAATAGAAACCTTTGAAATGAATAGACCTCGATTGAACCTTGATCGTGTAAAGAAGAAGCCAAATAAACCCTAATTCGGTAGATATTAAATCCAAGATAAACCAGATCCATCCGGTGAGATATAACAAATGCTAGGAGTCCAGCAATTATTTGTTTTCGTAAAAGTAATTAAAAAACATCTTATAGATTCATTATTATCCACAGTACCAAGAAAGCGACACAGATATTAATTATTAAATATCTTTTTAACTTTTAAAAATATAAAATGATTTAAAAACTTACAGAAAGAAATAAAAATATAGATTCAATATACTTCGATCATATCTACACTCACACTCACATGTCGCGAACCTTCCTTAACCGACACGTGTCAGTTTCTCATTTAACAACAATCTCACAATTCGTCAAGCCCCCGGTTTTTCTACTTTCTACCGGTTTAGCCGGTTGTTTCTCCCAAAACCTTTAATCTCACTCACACGCTACTCTATATAAACAATATTATCTCTCATTCCCAAAAGAAAGATCTCTCTTCGGAATCTGAAAAGCCAAAATTGCAAAAACTAAGAATCTTACTCTGTAGCAAATGAACAGATTGATTAATCAATTTTCCGGTAAATTGATGAAGGAAAAGTGTGTTCCCGGTAGTATCAGCGGCGATACGACGACTTTCCGATCTTCCGTTAAAGAATCAGCTTCTTCCTCGCCGCAGAGTTCAATCGCATCGTCGAGGCTGAAAGGCGATCTGGAATCGAATAGATTTGGTGTTGCGGCGAGTGAGAAGCTGAGACAAGCGGAGGAATCTCTACGGACTGTCATGTTTTTGAGCTGTTGGGGATCTTGTTAGATCTGATTGTGTAGCTTTGAGTTTGAATTTTCTGTTCTCTGTGAATATTTTTTTTTTTCATTTTACTTTGTTTTTTTTTTGTGTTTCTAAAGACTGTACAAAATGAAAATATGTAATAATGAAGTAAATGGTTTGTTTATATTCACTAATAAAGCCAAACTAGAAATCAGAACAGTTTTTCTAGTTTAGTTTTTTTTTTTTAATATATATTTAAATTATGTATGTGTTGTTTTGTCGTTTCATTTGATTGACTTTGGCGTAGAGAATACTAGAAATTGATCAAACATACGTATGAATGATAAAACCAAAATATTGCAGTGTCATTTTTAGATTTTAGAAAACTACAAATTAAAATCTTAGATATTTGTAGATTTTTAAATAATACGAAAATTATATTCTTGCACATGGGTGTTGCTTAATGTACTCTATAGCCAAAGTTTAAATCTATCAATAAAATGTCCAAACTTTTTAGGGTGGTATTGATTTATGTATTTAGATAGAGTTATGAAGATTTAAAAGTTATTAAAATTCTAGTATTATTAAATCAAGATTTTTTAAAACCTTACTAAAGTTTGGTGTTATTAGTTTATATATTTGTAAAAAATCTTTAAAAATCTTTATAAGTTTAGAGTTATTGGATTCGTGATTTTATAAAGTCTATATAAGTTTTATGTTATTCAAATATTAAAAGAGTCTTATATAATCATTGAATTAAAATATTATGTTATTAGTTTGTTAATTCTATACATATTCCTTTACAAAATAAAATCTTCAAAAGTATTACATCTTCAGTAGGTATTCTCAAAGTCATTCACTATAATTAAATATATATAATTTTTTCCAGAAAAATATAAAAATAAAAAATGAATCTGAAAATAATAAAATAATCATAATAATATAAATAATAATTAATAAAAAATTTAATATGTAATAAAATATGATATAATTTATGAGTTTTGTTATATATAATTTATAGAATATATAAGTAAATCCAAAATACAGTGTAAAATTCTATGTAACATTTTGAATATATTTTGTAAAATTTTTTTTATGGATATAAGAATCTATAAGAATATTCAAAAATATGTAAAAATCTTCTGACATAACTCTCTAAAACTCTCTGGGTAATCTTTGAGACTCTGTAAAAATCTGTAAGACTTTAGAAATCTTGACTACTTTAAAGTTATTAAAAGTTTTTCAAAATATAGATTCAATAACACCCCTTTAAGCATAAGTACTCGAATTCTAATTATATGAACCATTAGTTAAGATACACTAAACTAAATTGAAAAAAATATTAAACATTATAAACAAAATATTAAAATTAATCATTAGTGGTTTTAACCGTAGATATTAGTTTCTTTTTTTTTTTGGAAAAGAGATATTAATTTTGTTGTATATTTTAATTCGATTTTTAATAGAAATAATGAGTAATATTAGCCGGATTTTAGATATTAACAAAAGAAGTATATTATCCCATTTACTACAACAAAAAATAATTTTATTGAGATATGATTTATAATAATACATTTTTTGTCACAATATAAATATTTTCATTTTTTGAGGATTTGTAACCATTTTCTTCATAACGCAATAAACTACAATGTTGGAAAAAAAACGCAATAAACTACAATTACAATGAAAAACAAGGAAAGCGCCAAACGATTCCAAAACGTGGTTTTTACAAACGCTATTTCCGTCGCGTTTTCCTTCCTTCTTCTTCTTCACTTCCGATGACTTTCGCTTAATAAAAAACCCCAACCCGGACGCAAAATCAACCCATTAAATCCAGTTTAATCCTTCAATCTCTCGAATCCGAATCTCCGATGGCTCTAACGGAGGGAAAATCTGATTCCGATGGTCGACGTTGGGGCTTATTTAAGCTTCCTTTTCGAAACTCTAATGGTCAAGCTACCTCCTCTTCCTCATCCTCTTCCTCGTCCATAGCTACTTCTTCTACATCATCTTCTTATCTCAATCAAAATTACATTCATCAATCTCGTCATTTTCGTTATCACGCACCTCCTGTCGTCGAAGGATTGGGTCAAAACCATAATCAATCCGCCGCGACGATTCCTTCGATGTCATCTGTTGCGAAATCATTTCTTCCAACAAAACGCCGACTAAAGCTTGATCCGTCTGCAAAACTTTACTTCCCTTGTGAGTTTACTACTCTAATTTCATCTTTATCGAATGAATCTGCTGGGAGTTGACTTTGCTTTTTTCGCAATTTGAATTGTAGATAATCATATTTGAGAATATTATTTGGATCATAGTGTGATATTGAAGATGATGATGTTGACTTGTAATCGACTTATATCTGGGAAATAAATACTCAATTTTTACACTTAAAAATTGATTCTTTACTATAACTGTATAAAGCCGTTGAGTAGTTTTATAGGGATTTGTTCTTTGACAATGTGGGCCAAAATTGTAGAGTCTTGTCAATTTGAAGATTCATTCTTTATTGATGATCAATATTTATTGTTCGAAATTTGGAAAATTGGGATGAGATTTGTAATGAGTTAGTCTTCATTTCAGGTCACTGGAAGTTTTCTGCAATTAGTTCTAGAGATTTTACTGATTTAGTTTATGAACTTTGTTTGAAGATGAGCCTGGAAAGCAAGTCAGGAGTGCCATTAAGATTAAGAATACGAGCAAGTCACATGTAGCTTTTAAGGTTTGTTCTTGATCAAAAACGTTTTGATTACGGTTGTTGTTTATCTGCTGATTCTATTGGTTTCTTCAGTTTCAAACAACAGAACCAAAGAGTTGTTTTATGCGTCCGGCTGGTGCTATTCTTGCTCCTGGGGAAGAAATTATAGCAACTGGTATTTGCTTCTATCTATTTCTTTATCTTGTATAAGTGTTGCTTTAAATCTGGTTGACGTCAAGGTATTTCTAACATTGGCCTCGATACGGTGACTGTTTTTATGGCTTGTTGATTTCTTTAGTATTCAAGTTTGTTGAGCCACCTGAGAATAATGAAAAGCCGATGGAACAAAAGAGCAGTGTTAAGTTTAAAATCATGAGCCTGAAGATGAAAGTCCCAACGGACTATATGCCTGAGCTGGTATGTGAAAAATGGTAGTCTTAGGTTAGAATATGAAAGAGACTTTTATCATGGATTCTAAAAGATATTGGATGCTCTTGTGTTGTTGCAGTTTGAGGAGCAAAAAGATCATGTCTCTGAGGAGCAAGTAATGCGTGTAGTATTCTTGGATCCTGAAAACACTAACCCCGTGAGTCTTTCTTCTTCTTGTTCTGGTTCTTGACACCATCACTTGTGATCTAATTCGGAATCATTTAACTGCTCTGCACAATTGTAAATTGACTGATCGTTAAACATGTTACCTCTCTATCTCTCTCATTAAAGATGATGGAGAAACTGAAAAGTCAATTAGCTGAAGCAGATGCAGCAGATGAAGCACGGAAGAAAGCATCAGAGGCTATTGTTGGTCCTAAGCCAATTGGAGAAGGACTTGTGATCGATGAATGGGTGAGACATAATGCTAGTCTTTTCATGTCCTTATAAGAGCTTAAGTTTTGTTTTGTTATTTTGGTATTAAGACAACAAAGTGTGATTATGATGCTTAATGTGTTTTTGTTCTGTAATTTACCAGAAGCAACGCAGAGAGAGATATCTTGCACAGCAACAAGGAGAAGTAGTAGACTCGGCTTAAAACCAAAAGATAACCAAAGATTATAAGTGTGTATGTATGCGTTTTT
>WJSH01000617.1:1956-40718 GCA_009757365.2 Lepidium campestre | reverse complement strand
AAAAAATTGTATTCATGATCACTTTTCCTTGTAATTCCTAATTTTGCATCAGTCAGAAGGAAAAAAAAAAAAAAAGTGTGAATCACAAAGATTGAAAAAAAACAAAACCTTTGATTTATCTAAAAGACCAAGCTACCGGTTAACGTATGAACTGAAGGTTAAACCCGGTTATCTCTGAATCAACATAATATTAATTAACTTCCGCAATTAAGCAGATTAATTGCCAATTTTAACGCAAGGTCCATTCGATTTCTCTATCAGAATTTTCCATTTTTTCTTCATCAAATCTTTTGAGACAATAATAATTTCAATATTCCAAAATTTATGAGATTGATATCATATGTGATTTTGGTTAAACTAGTAACTTGACATGTTTAACTCATTTTACTATTTACTGTTTTTAGATCTTTTCATTGATTTTATTTTATTTTATTTAGAGTTAACTTTATTTATAATTGTAACTCAATCATTCATGGGAAGTTATGAATGATGTGCAATATATTATTATTGCAAATTCGGTGGTAGTATATCTGTATATATAAGTTATATTGCATATTATTTACGATGATTCTTTTTATCAACAATTAGATCGACAAAACTCGATCTATATACCAAAATCCACTCCGTAAAACTCTTTTTAAAAAATCATTTGTAGTGAAGAAAGATCAAATTCTTGATGACAAATTCATTAATTGGATCATTCACCAGAGAAAAATTTGGCGGCAATGATTGATTTTAAGAATTTTGTTTTACTTAAAACCCTGTATTTTATTCGGAAATAAGATCAAGGGACCACTTATAGTAGTTTCCTTTTAGGCATCCGATGATTCTGGATCGGTCTTGATTGATTGTAGTAGTTTCAATCTTTTGAGATAATGCATACCTAAATCTTACGCGTTTGAAACCTAAATCTTACGCGTGTGAAACCTAAACTAATATATAATTGACTTGTTCGTTGACCCTCTTATGCGTCAAGCTAATTCATTATAGAGAGTATCCACAATAAATGTCAACATTAATATGTTAGAAAAAGACAACTTTAAATATTATTTGAAAGAACTTAACAAAGAAGCAGTTGCATGAATTTTCCTATGAAATTACACAAAAATGAAGCACAAGCTTATAAGACAAGGCACTACATGTGTTTATATATTAGGTTTAACCTACGCGTAAATTAGAATCACTCCAACCAAAGAAAAAAGAAAAAGAAAAAAACTTCATTTTCTCTCCCAATAGGTTCTACGAAATGGCTAAGGTACGTTAAAGATTAGAAGTTTAATTAAATTATGTATTTAATTAACCTATATTAGTGTTGTAATTTGAAAACATTTGGAATGAATTTTCATGAGCAGAAAATCTTGATGTCAGTAACTATGAGGTGCGACAAATGTCGTGCAGAAGCTCGCAAGGTCGTAGCCAAAACCACTGGTAAGTAACAAGATTTTGATTTCCATTTATCAATAATTCCTTTTTAAAACAAGATTTTGATTTGTATCATTAAAAAGAAAATATTTTGGGGCTATACATTAGTAGCCACGACCTTCAAATGATATTTTGATATTTCCGTTTTTTTTACAACTTATATGGATTCTTCCGTATCTCTACAACATTTTTTTGTCAAACAATTTGATCGAGAAGACCTTATTCAAAACCAAAACTGATACCATATGTTAGTGGTGAGAAATCAAACCCTGATACCAAAGCCATTAGATAAATCATTTACCACTAGCATATAAAAAGAACTGGGCTACAACCTTCAAATCTATTGGATTTTGATATTTCATAGTTATATTAAAAAAAAATAGGTGGATTTTTCCGTATCTGCCTGCAACTTAGTCACGGATTTTAATATCATGAAACATTTTATATAACAGGAGTGACATTTGTGGGAATAGAAGGAGAAGAGAGAGACAAAGTGGTGGTGATCGGAGAAGGAATTGACGCCGCCGATATAGTAATCCGGCTTCGCAAGAAAGTTGGTTTCGCTGATATTATCAGTGTGACAGATGTTCAGTCTTCTTGATACTTTAATTCTTTGTACTTCTTCTATGATTAATTATGTAATTCTAATTCCGCAGCTTTCAGTAACCATACGCTTTTATATAATCGCAATTTTGTCTCTAGCCATTTAATTTCTTAACAAAATTATTTTGTCTAAAATAGTTACCTCAAGTTTCTTTATTCAATTGTTAGGCTTAGGCATCCAGTTCAAACCAAAAGTAAACGAACCAGTTTTTTTGGTTTTCAGATTAATTTTGGCTTATAGTTGAAAACTGATCGGATTTAACTTAATTTTGTAATGGGACCATAAAATTGATTGGTTTTAAACAAACCGAATATATGACTAAACCAAAATGTATTTATTTTCTAAACAGGAAAAAATCCAAAATAAACCAAAAAAAAAAAAAACTGATTTCCAAATCAAATCAAAATATTTTTTGGTTTAAATAAAAACTAGTCAAGGCGCTCGGACGACCGATCAGTTTCGGTTTGATTATTATTAAAGTTCGGTTCGGATGTCTTTGGGTTCATTTCAATTTCATATTTGTATGTAAAATCTAAATATAACCAAAATATCAATAGATTTATTTCCGGATTGGTTATTTTATCCAAAGTACTTATTTACAACTATACTAACCAGTAACCAATAATATGATTAGTTATTTCACCCAAAATACATGTTAACAACTAAACTAACCAATAATCCATCTAGTATAACAAATTTACTAGTCTAAATGGTTTGGTTAAATTGGTTCAGGTTTAGGTATGAACCTTATGCTATCACGACTTAGGTTATATTTCGGGTTTGGTTTCAGATCGACTAATAACCAAACCCGAAGAAACATGTAATCAAAAAACAATCAATTATTTAAATATATCTAAAGTCTAAATGGTTCGGGTTCAGATATGGAATTTATGCCCAAAGCTAGATAAAAACACATAAACCGAAAAAATTGAACCGATCCACCTGAACTGATCAAATGCCCAGTCACTAATTTAAACAAACTGAAGGTAATCCACGATAATAAAAGTAGCAATATATCCACGTTACTGTAGAAGAAAAGAAACATAGTAATAAAGTTCCATTTGTTTGTCATTCCACAAAACAAAATTGGTATAGAAAAAGAAAAGAAGCTATGAAACAGAATAAAAAATCAATAACGGCAAAAATACCACCCTGTAAAAACAGAGTGAAGTTGTAGAGATTGGAAAGAACCAACGAGACAATCTTTCCTCGTTACTTGTGACCCCATTCTTTTATTACATATATAAAGCCCAGTTGATTTGGCATTTTTTTAACAGAAAGAGAACATCAAATCAAAACTTTTTTTTTCGTGACAAGAGAAAGTTAACTCAGATGTATGTTGTTGTTGGGATTGAGATGAGTATTTAAAACTCAGATGTATGTTGTTGTTGGGATTGAAATGGGTTTTCAAAACTCAGATGCTACTTGAATCCCTACCAAAGATGAAACGCCTCATCCAATCTGATACCACTAGCACTCTCGTACGCCAACTTACTTGCTTACTGTGATTCCAAATCCACAAATATTTAAAACATTTGTATTCAAATAAATTATTAAAGAAAGGTTGATGTGATTAGAGTACCTGGCGTAGACGGAGTACCAGAGCCACTGGCTGCTCTGTCCAATGGAAACCCAATCTCCTGGAAGTTGTGCTGCTGTTTGTTCACCTCCTAATGGTGCAAATTGTCCCAAATGTCTATACCTGTTTGTTTCAAACCCATTTTCTAGTTCTTATTACCAAAGCCAAAACCATTTTTGTTATTGATTGATTCCGAGGTTTTTGGGTGAGAGGACTAACCTGAAGGGGCGGAAACGGTGACGACCTTCTCCTCTCATTCTTATGGGACCTTCTG
The DNA here is from genome assembly GCA_009757365.2 of Lepidium campestre. Lineage (NCBI taxonomy): Eukaryota > Viridiplantae > Streptophyta > Magnoliopsida > Brassicales > Brassicaceae > Lepidium > Lepidium campestre. The sequence continues at coordinate 36,839 of WJSH01000617.1, read as the reverse complement.
GATTCTTCTCGCATTCTTCCATTCGGTCAAAGCATTTTGCTAGGTAAGTGCCTTGTTGTGCAGCAACCTTTAATTTCCAACATATAACAACACTTTGATTAGAATCTAGCAAACAAGAGTGTTTGTGTGGTGTTGTGTGTTTTCATCAACCCAGTTATTACCTGTGCTGTAGCTGGAAGAAACTTCACTTGTGAGTCAACCTGAGAAAGAGCTGATTTGAATTCTTCGATTTTCAATTCGATGTTATTCTTGGAACCATCATCATTTTCTTTTAGAAGATCCGCAATCCCACCCATACGTTTGCTCTTCAAGTAGAGCTCCACTTGAGGGTACCTAACGCAAATGTCATCCATTGCTTCTTGAAACTCTTTCAGTGTCAGTGTTCCTGACTTGTCTTTGTCTGCTTTGCTAAATATAGCAGAAACATCCTCCTGCAACATGAGATGATACCATTGATATTTTTTGGTTTACAGTTAAAAAACATTAGTCCAGAGTTTTAATAGATAGAGAAGCTTTAGTTACCATGACTTTGCGCTGGTTAATTGTTGCACAATCACCAAGGGCATATATATTATCACATCCTTCAACCCGAAGCCACTCATCGGTTGCCAGAGCGCGTCTATTACCCTGCAATTACAATGGCAACTTCTGAGAGCGAGTTCATGAACCGTGTTTTCTAGGAAACGTTGAAGATTTGTAACTGTGTGAGTTTTATTCTAAGCACATTATTGTACCTGACCAATTTGTTTCATAAAATCTTTTATCACAGGACGAGTTCCAATACCAGTCGACCAGACAATCATTCCATAAGGTATTATGGAAACCTCTCCTTTTTTGGTTTTAGCAGATATATCTTTCTCATTTACTTTAGTCACCATCGAGCCAAGTTTCACATCGATTCCATCTCTGCCAAACTTTGCTTCAGCAAACTCAGTGATTCTCTTGTCAAACCTGTGAAAAAAAGTTTCCCATGGATCAATAGACAAAGTGTTTATGGACGCATAGATCTTAAAAGATTGTTCAGGATTCAGAAGTTTGGAGGCAAGAAATTTTACATGGTCAAAATGTGGTCCGCAGCCTCCAGAAGCGTGATTTGCACTGAACCCTTGGCTCTAGGATAGAGACCGACTAGATCCTCAGTAACAAAATCGTGCAGCTCAGCAGCAAATTCAACACCTGTTGGCCCACCACCAACAACCACAAAATGGAGGATTCTCTTTCTCTCTTCATCGCTTAGATCTGGTAGACTTGCTTTCTCAAAGGAATCAACTACAGTTTTACGAATCCTCTGTGCATCTTCAACCTCCTACAAGCAGTCATGGAAACCAATAAAAGCCTCAGAACATTGATCCATACTAATGATCAGTCAATATATATTTTCATATGTAAAGTATCATTGCTTACAAAACGAAATACCTAGTGGACCAAAAATAAAAAGGAATTAAGAGCCAACAAAACTCACTTTCAGAAAATGACAGTTCTCCTCCACTCCGGGTATGTTAAAGGTGTTAGACTGAGCTCCAGTAGCAATTACAAGGTAGTCATAGTCAACAGAAAATTCCTTCTTTCCATTTGAACTAAGCCCTTGTTTGGATCGGCAGAAAACTTTTTTGCTTGCTGGATCAATTTTGAAACATTCTGCCTCCAGGTAAGACGTATCAACATTCTTCTATTTGTCAAGGCAGAAAGCAAGTGTGCTTTAGCAATATTTTCAAGACTAAACAATATTGCAATTTATAAGTAGAAGAAGCCTCATACTGATGGTCCTACATATTTACTGCAACAAAGATTCTTGCGTCTTAAACAACGAACTGCTTGTATACCAAAAGTTTTTATAGTGCTATAGCATTTGTATATCAGTTTACTAAGATAATACATTTCCGAGATATAAGAGTGTAGTTAGCAGAATTTTACATTTCCAGTTAGCTGTATTTACTAGCACAATTACCTTTCTTCCAATGTTTCGAATTGGCTCAACAACGCTGCGAGCTTCAACAGTTCCACAAGTAACACTTGGTAGCAAGGGAGTGAAGGCAAAATAGTTTCGAGGCGATATAATCTGAACCTCATATTGAGAATTGTTCAAATTCTTCAAGAAGCTAGTTCCAGCCCAACCAGTTCCGAGCAGCACCACCTTCTTCTTCCTGGTTCCAGTTTCAACAGGAGCAATAACACCGTTCGTGCCATGGGATGCGTTTGCCTCAGAATAGGCTATAAGTCCACCTCCACTATAACAATGTACAGTATATATCATCAGTAAACTCTAATCCGAACCAATTCTTTGCATTGTAGACACAGATCACAAAGAATAAAAACCGAGAAAGCTTCACAAATCTGAGATCTCGAAAAATCGACAATCATTTCACGATATCAATAATTTCGCAAAATCAGCCGATATGTGCACAAGTCCCAGGACATACAAGTACTATAGGATTCTCTAGCATAAACAGTAATACGAAAGTTTTGAATCCAAAGTAAGAGTTTCATTGAATCAGATTTGTTAAGAATAAGAAATGCGTTCTTCCTAACCAAAAAACAAACTGCGAGATTCTTCAGAATGTAGAAGAAGCAGATGTTGCGTGAATTATACAACATAAAGAATCTGTTCATCAGTTTTCATTTCTAGAGAATAAGCATCAGTACTATGAAATTCCTTCAAACGAAAACTGAAACAAATCAAACGAACACGGAGAAAAATCGAAAGAAGGATTACAGATGGAAACTGAGAGCTATGAAATCGTTGAAGATGATAACCTGATCGTGGAGACGACGATAATCCTGGTGAGAGAAGGATAATCCTGAAAAGCTTTAGAGAATCTCTCGAAGAAACTGAAATTTCTCATTTTCTACTGTTAGATTCAAAATCTGAGAAGAGAAGATCTGTTCACAGAAAAAGTATTTGGAAACGCCAAGAAAACTGGAGAAATGAAGGAAAAGTGAGAGAGATCTAAAGGTTAGACGTATGAGACGGTGGAGAAGTAGAATTTGGCGAGCGTTTGGTTGATCACGTGGCAATCATGGAAAAGTCGAGTCAAATTAATTTTTAAAAGTAAAATAAAATTAAAAAGATTACCCAATAAGGTTGGGATTGGAGGAGAATATTTTTTTCTATTTTTCAACTGTTTTTTTATATAATATTTTTCAATGTATTAGTTGTGTCATGTCTTTAACCAAGCTATGCTCTGACCATATTGTGAATCTGACCATGTTGTTTTTTTATATTTTTATTTTTTATTTATTTATCAACAATTAGATTATACATTAATGAATAAAAACAAATTTTGCGTTCGTGAAATTAAATTTTTCAATCAATTTTCATATTTTGAAGAATTGATCAATAAAAGTCGATTTATACACATATTTCCGATTTATACATATATTTAGAGTTGAACTTCGGCAAAAAAAAAAACAAAAAGTAAATTACTTGATCAAATACTTTTTTTTCTTATAATTTCTGAAGGTAAAATCAAAAATTTTCTTTCCATTTTAATGGTAAAACTGATTTATATTAAAAAATATTTAAATGGGTAATACAATAATTTGATAAAATACAAAATTCGTACCAAAACTTTCGTCAATATATTAAAAAATTCTATGAAAACTACTAAAACTCAATATAGATGAATGAAAATAGGTTGTTTACAGAATATGAAGTGATATAGACGGGTAAAAAGATATAGTCTATTTGTTAGATGGATAATATGATTGCATGTTTAAGTTGTTGCCATATAAAAATGTAGTTAGAAAGATACTAAAAGTAAAAATTTTATGCCTGCAACTAAGTTTGTTACCGTGTAATCACATGTTACGGATACACTTGAATTGTCATGTCGGATGGTAGCTGCGGGGCACAATCGTGGTTACAGAAGTAGATGTGCAGCGGAAAACAATTGTGTTAGCGATGATATAATCAAATCAGTAAAGAAAACCAGAAAATCTTGAAAGTGTAAAAATTGACAAGAAAATAATTAAGAAATTGTTGAAACCAGAGAATGACTAATATGAATGTCACATTTTGTATAACAAGGTAATAATATTGTTAGATGATTAAATGATTACTAGAATGTTGACATAAATTTTGACAAATTTTTTTTTAATTATAATTTAAGGAAAATACATAACTTTAAAGATTGTGTATAGTAAGGTAAGAATATTGTTAGATGAATAAAATATTTTATTGGAACGAGTGAATTGATTAGAAAGTAATCAATAAATTGTGAAGCTATGATGTTGCATTCACATCCTCAAAAGAGTCCAATATTTGATGATGGGTCTCACGAATGGATTTGGATCCAAAATGATCAATAACTAGTTGGATTGTACTTTTTCTTGACTTTAACCCATTTACAGAATCCATAAGCAATTTCTTATGGATCTTTGTTAGGGATTCTCTAAATGGACCACGTCCAAAAAAAAAAATACAATCAAACCAGTTCTCTTACTGAGTTTGGATGTGGATTTGATGATGTCTTTGTTACCAGTGTTTACCTGCCATTTTTTCAAGATCTTCCCTATCACATAAAACAAATTTTTTTAGCTTAGCCTTATGGGTTCCAAGAGGTAGAACCCTACTTTATATTTATATGTATGTCTGCTTTAATTTCTATGGTTGTATTTGGAGATGTAATGAACCTTAGTATCCATTGAAATACAATCTTTTTGACCCAAAAAATGACACTTTATAATTAACATATCATAAAAACCTGGTAAATTGCAAAGAAACTCATTAACGTTAAATGGCTAAGCATACATGATAATGTACAAGTTTAGAAGACAATTAAGCTGGCTGTTTATAATCAATTAAGTTTAAATGTTACGAATTTATAATTTTAATTGTATTCTTTTTGTTTATTAACTGTAAAATTATTATTTTTTAAATATATTATTATGTTGAGAATTCGTTAGATAGATCAAGTCCCGACATATATCAAGCTATCAAGAGTCATCGGAAAATCTATACAGATTTGCCACAGATTTCATTTTTCAATGATGTAGACCAAACAACAAATATCCATATGGAATCTGTCGAAATGACGTATTAGTGTATTACAAGTGAATTCCAACAAGATATTATCTTATGAAATCACGTATATTTCATGTATTGTTCCTTAACTTTAGCTTCAGAGCCAAAAGATTGCACATTTCATAGAGAAACAAACACATGAAATCTTTTATTTTTTAATCATTTAATTTAATCTAGTCATTTTCTATACAAAAAAGCTATTATCATATTTTGTTCAAATGAATTTTGGCATATATTACTTTTTTTTTTACAAGATTGCTATTTATTATTTTCTAGTTTTTGACAATGCATAACTTAAAAAAAAAACAAAATGCCATTTACCATCACTCCTAAATAAAAAAAAATTGTATATGTTTTTGTTGTAGGCATATACCCTTTGTATTCATTTTTAAATTAAAATAAAATCTTCCAATGAATTTGTTTAAATAATGTCGTTTATACATTTTCCACCAAAGATCTCTAATGTGTATGCAACGTCTGTAAGTTATTGTCACCTAATAATATTCTTTAACTAGAAACAAATATATTAAATAGACAACAACTATAAGTAATAGTAGTTAGTGGCACTTTCTGTTGGTCAATGGCAAACAATAAGAATTACGTTGAACTCTTCTCCTTTTGACTATTAGAAAAATTACTTGATGATTATAAAATATTAAGTATGAACAAAATCAATTTCTCCTATTTAAAAAGTAAAGAGTAAATCTATATTGGTTGGTATTGTCAACTTTGCGCATGTTGTACCTTTCAATGATTTTTCAATTATTATGGTGTGTGACGTCGTGTGTGTAAGAGAAATTAACTAAGGACTTTGTCAAATCCTAATGGAAGATTATGAAGATGGTAAGGTGATTAGTTATTATAAAATTATAGATTAAAGAATAATTAAGACTAAACAAATGTGATAGTGAAAGCTTGATGGTTAACCAAAACATTGTTAGTTGAAGATTGACCCACTCTTAGACCTAAATGTGACTACTGACATTCCACTTTTTGGACCCTATTAAAACTACTACCATCTTCTTCTTTTTTTTCTCCTCTCTTTTTTGGACAAAACATAAATCCAAAAAAATTTCAATTTATTACCATTTTTTTAAATGTGATTTTTGTTTATCAACAATATATATATATATATATGAGGATTATAATAAATCGCTAAATTAATGAACCTATTAAGGAATAAAGAGATAATTCTAATGAGTCACAAACCAATACTTAAGGAAATCTTTAAGTCTCTATGGAAATGATTACTGGAGAGAGCTGATTCTATTACGGATAAACTTGTCAATAATCTTGGAAAGAAACCGAGCATCCTTCCAACTGCTAGCATGGATGTAAGAGTTCCTCTCATGCCAAATATAATAAATCGATGATTGAAAAACTAAATGCAACATAGTAGAATTAAAGAGGGATCTACCTGTTGCGAGAAATGAGTCAAACGAATCCACCCAATCTGGGGTAATGGAGGCACCAAGGAGACTCCCGCATAAATCATACCACATAGAGAAGTTGTAGGGGCAAACAAAGAAGAAATGATCCCGACTTTCATCTCTTTCCACATAAAACACAACATTGATTAAACCCCCAAAGTTTTATTCATGCACATGTAAATAACCGATCTTTCGCAACCAACCAAGTAATAAAAGCATGGCGAAGCACACTTTGTGAAAACCAAACAAGACCGATGTGAAGGGATTGATTCTCCTTTCGTTTTTAAGACTTTTGGACAAAATTTAAATTCAAAAAAATTTCATTTTATTACCAAATTAAATTTTTATATAAATTTACTTTTTCATGGGTGCTAAAATTTTTTATTTTGTGAAACCGAAATAAAATTTTCAATCATATCTAAAATAATTTTTTTATGGGTTGGGGACGGTTGCACTTTTTATTTTCCTTGATATGGCATAAAACATATCATAGTAGAAAATATGATTTAGTTGAAAATAATGGTTGAATAGTAAATTATTTTTCAGTCTAAATTTATAAATCACTATAGTTCCGACTTCCGTATATAGATATATATATATATACAAACTGAACATTTTAGAAAAATAAAAAAAATAAAAAAATAGTAAAATTTACTTTAAGGTGATTGCCAACGATTTGTTTTAACTTATAATACGATCTGTCGTAATAATGAATATGTCAACCACTCATTTTAATGTTCTTTTGATCTGTCCACGAGATTGACAACCGAGAAGGTGCTTCACAACCTCCAAAATGTGGTTCCAATCAAGACTTTAATATTATATACTTACTTTTTTATATTTCACGTTTATTTTTTTGAAGTAAACCATATAAAATATGGATAGTAATATGTCAAACGTATAGAAAATTAACAGTGTGTTTTTAAATTAAAACAACATAAACACAATAGCTACTAATTTTAGCATTTAATATAATAATATAAAATAAATTTAGTTTTGTAAACTAAAAAGTTGAATTAGTGCAAAGAATCAGGTGGTCAGTTGGCTTGCTTCTGATGTAACTTAGCACTAGGTAGGGAGTTCGAATCTCCACTCACTCCAGTTGGAGTATTTACGCTATAGATTGGATCTTGTCATTTTAATTGTTGATAAAAGAAAAAGTTGAATTAGTCTAATAAATTACTTGATGATTTATTCAGTCTGCTTTTACAGGAAAAATGGTTTATGAATTGTGGTATTATTAGTAGTTGGTTCTAATCCTAAATGAAATAAGACATGAAAATCTGAATTTCTTGTATTAATAAAAAAAAGAAAAAAAAACCAAAAATATAATATAAAAAAAATTGGTATTTGGACATGCAAGATAAAAAGGCCAAAAAGCATTTATTTATTTATAATTCTATTTTCTTCATTAACTTAATTAAAAATTGTAAAAGCCACAATATTGAAACCATTTCTGACCAACCAAATGTATCATTAGTTAGTTTAAACAACACACTGGATTTGTATGATTGTATGGTTCATGTTCAAGCCACGTAGCTTAGGTTAAAGAACCTTTAATTGCAATATTTTTTAACATAATAAAAAAAAAAGAATGGATGGTTCTATAAAACTCAATAATTTCGAATACGACAAGTTTTATAAGAGAAAAACAGATAATGGGTCGATAATTTATAACCTTTCCAGATAATAAAAAGAACTGTCGGTGTAGTTTGTATATATTTATAATAAAAAGAAGTTTCATGAAGATACTTTTTTACTATTTTTATATAATTTGTCTCTATTTTCTTTGTATATCGCACATGTGTAGAGAGAGCATTAATGTACTATAAACTATATTTGAGGTGTGAATAGTGAATATGCATAATTGGTATAAACTCTGCATAATAGTTATATCTGACACGTTGGGTCTAACTGGTAACAAGAAGTGTTGTGGAATTTCCAATTCGATACATTCCTCAACAATGTAGTTACCAGTTGCATTACATAAAAAATTCCACAAATTCGTCACATCTCTCATCATTTAATTAATTAATATATTAAACAAAACATATATTACATATTAATAATAAACTATATATTTGTGTATTGTTCATAATTTATATTTATGTTTTAATCCATAATTTTTTTTACAATTTAATAATTCTGTTTAATACGGATATTTGGTTTAATTTCAGATAAAACTAATTGAATTTAGGTATAGGATTCTTTTATCCATATAGGTACCAAACTTTTTGGTTTGATATCGAATTTGTGTCGGGTTGACTCTAATCGATATTTGACTAATGATTATGGCATCAATAGTTTGATCTTTTTTTACTATAATTAGTAGATTAAAAAAAATTTTAGGGAATGATTTTTTAGAGATTCAAATACTCATTCGGTTCTTAGTTTGGCTCAATGAATTTGGTTTTCTTAAGTATTAGTTAAGTTTTCTAAAGGCTTTTTATTGAGTTATTGTATTGACGTAATATTATTTATTTTCTTACTAAATTTATATTTTAATTTACAGTAAATTCAGCTCAATTTATCTATTACCATTTACATCCGTTATTGATTTTTTCATATAACCAACATTTGTTAGATTCACCCACTTTGTTAACTGACTTTTATATAATAAATATATATATATGAGAAATTCAAGAAATTTATAGCAGAATTAAAGAAATGACATATTGATAGAGTTGAAATCAAGCTAGCTTTAAAATATCACATGCATAAATATATTTATATTATGTTTGTACGTTGGATTGCACAACTAGTTGAAATAAAATTCTGATGGAATGCCTATACAATTGTATCTAATGGTAAAGCGAGACTTGGAAATGCGTTGACCATGCTTCCTCTGGGTTTGAACATTTCTGAAAACCAAAGCACAATTGTGATGTATTATAAACAGACATGACTCTTCCTAGGTCCATGATCGATTAGTTGTAGCTCATGGCCTATTGACCTAAAAAACTAGATAGGAAGTTCATGGTTTTTCGTTGATCCGAAACAACTGGTTTATAGAAAAATTTTGATGGAAAAAAATAAAAGTAAACAATTAATCATTCCATCAAAATACCTTTTCAAACATTTTATTTGTTAATTATGAATGCCCGTAATTTTTTACTTTCCCTATATATAAAAGTAACGCTAGAATAAAACTAATTGCGACTAAAATATATATATGGTATTTTTTTTGTTTTCTCGAAAATGCACATTTTTAATTTTAAATTATTGAAAATAACCCTTTTTTGTTTTTGATTTTGTCCACCGTAGATAATTATTTGTCTATCGTGTACATAATTCATTATATATGTCTATCGTGGACAATTATATTGCATTTATGTACATCGTGGATAATTATATTGGATTTTTGTCTACAATATGCATAATTTATTATATATGTCTATCGTGGACTATATATATGTCGACGAGGGACAAAATCAAGAATATCCTCTATGCCAAAAGGTATATTTTTGACAAGGTGAAAAAGTGGAGTATATGAGACAATTTTAAATTTAAAAAGGTTATAAGAGGCAAATATTTCATATTTTAATCCGTTTTGAGTGAAGAAATATATATTTTCTATACAAGTGAATTGTCCCATATTTGTCTCTTAGTTACTTGTTATTCACTTATTCTATTCATATAAGCAATAATTTTTATTCATTCATTATGTTCATTTACATTTTCTTTTTCAATAAACAAATTTTGATCCATAACCTAACTCATCCATAAAAAAATTTTAAGGTCTAACTATTAATGATAAAAATAACACTCTTTAAAGTCAAACTCTTGATAACAAAGACAGTTTGAACATTTAACCACCAAAACTATGATTGTATTGACCAAAACTATGATTGTATTGGCATGTTCATTTACATTTTTTAAAGAAAAAAGTCAAGAAATGGCAGAATTAAAAAGAATCTTAATAATTTTTTTATCGAAAATGACAAAAATAAATACTTGGGATACTCTCTGATCACAACTAACAACTAATAATCTATTCAGAGAGTCTGCAGATGATTGTTATATTCACATGATTAATAAAAAAAATAATAAACCTAAAAAAAAAGAAACAAAAGCGTCAACGATAAGAATTGAAGCAAAAGCAAACTCAAACTCTTCTTGTCTGCACAATTAGCTCATTGTTGTTGTTGTTGTTATTGACTTTCTTCTTCTTCTTCTTCATTTGAACAATACCATAGAGATCTTCGACAAATCCATTTGACGATTACTAAATCTCCTTCGAATTGGAGCATTCGGTGGCTCAATTTCATCATCTTCATTGACGATTTCTAATGGGTCTCGAAAAGGCAGCTTCTTTTTCGGTGTGCATTTATCAAAATGCGAACTTTTTGCTAATATTACCTAAAAATTCATAACCACATAAAATAAAATAAATAAAAAAACCCAAATTAAATTTAGCTTAATTAGCAAGATTTAGTGATCAATTAATTTTTTTAAAAATTCAACTTACCGCTTCTCTTATTGTTTTAGATACAAGTTTTAAACTTATAAGATCTTCATGATCCACACGACAAAGTACTCGAACCTGTTAAATTTGATTAATAAATCTAATCAAATCTCTAAAAAAATATCATAATTACAGAATTAAAAGATTCAAAATTAAAGAACTTACCAAAATATCTTGATGCAGAGATTCAAGCAGAAACGTATTCGTTTCAATTTTAGGTTTCTTCAAATCAAGTGACGGAGCTCGATCAGAAATTGAAGTGGTTTCTTGATCTGATTTCGATATGTGAATTCGTTTTCTCCCTAATCCTCGTGTAAATCTCACTAATCCTAATCCATCTTCATCGAGATTCGACTTAATTTCGAATCCTTCATCAGAAAACGCCATTACTTAGCTTAAGAAGGTTAATGGATCAAACGCAAAATCCAAGATTAGATTAGATTAAAAGAACAAAAATAGAAAATAATAAATGAAAGAATCTCAGATTGAAGATTTGATGAAACCAGAAATTAAAATTTTTTAAATAGGAAAAAAATTAAGGAAGAAGAATAGGTTCTGTGAATGAGCTTATAAGGAAGAAGAAAGAGATCGCTTTTTTTTTTATTCCGCGTTTTAGGCGGTGAATAAAAAAACTAAAGTATGACACGTGGAATTATATGATTGGTTAAATGTGTAAGTGGTGATCGTGGTCGGTCGGTCGTTTTTGGCTGGCTTTAAACGGTGAAAGATTAGAATGGAAGTAAGGAGGTTGAGAATCATGTGTGGTAAAGTGCACGGATTAATCGGTGGACCTTTTTGATAATCGTGTGACACGTGTATTGAACGGTGTGTTTTGAAACTTAGCGATGAAGTTGACTTGTGTCTTTGGATTCTATTCAAAAGGAGGCTGACGAGTGACGGCGATCACCTGATTCTTCTCACGTGCACAATATGTATTTTATTTATTATTTTAATTTTTTTTCAAAAAGTGTTATGTAAAATAAAGTTTTTTTGTGGTTGAGATTTAAAAATAATCGAATTTTTGGGTAGATAAAAATTGTGAGTGTTATGAAAGTTTGAGATTTAGGGCTGGTCAAAATGATGGAGCACAGAAAATTAGACTAAAGCGTGTGAATTTACAATGATTCATTGGGTTTAGTTATGAACTTTTTGATTAGCTACAATATGGATTATATAATATTAATTATTATCAATAACAAAAATATTCTATAAAGTAATTTACAAAATGTTAATATTATATCAAATTGTATAGTTATTTTTTATTGTTCGATAAGGTCTGATGAGGTGAAATCGAACTCTAGATGCTTGAACTACATCAATTGAATTTTATATTTTTATTTTAACAAAATGAATCCCTATTATTAGGGAAACCAAATTTTCAATATATTATATGGTTAAAAACTGTTTTAAAAAGCATAAGTCAAAAACTATTTCAAAGAACCATTAACATATTAACAAAAACAAAAAAAAAACCATGAACATGAATCTATGAGCATTGTTTTTTTATTGCCAACAAGTCAATGGGCGTCATTTATTAATGTAAAACTTATTTTCAAGATTTTGATTGGCAATAAATATTTTTAATTAGATAAATTCCTTTTCTTTTTGTGGGTTTTAGAGCTTTTTGAAAACTACTTTAACTGTATAATTATTTTAAAAACATTAGAGTATTATTTAGGCGATAAAATAACTATTCGATAAAGTAAATACAATTTTTAATAAAAATATCTTTTAGATGCAAACGAAAAATAAAGTGATCGAGCTACTTATAAGAACTAAACATAATCATTATTGTTCATGTATAATAAATTGAATACCTTTTGGAATGTATAAGAATCTCGATCTGCCTATGATCGTATAAGGAATATCAAACAATGAAGAATACACTACTCTTAATGACAAAGACTAAAGAGTTTCTGAAACATCAATGTGGTGTTTTTTAAATGCATTTCGACAAAACTCGATCATAACTCAAACCAAATTATACAGAATTAAACAACTATTTGGAGTTGAATTGCGATGAAAAAGACGAAAAAAACTATAGATATGAACATTTAATCACTCGACTAAAAAATTTCCAACACATAATTGGTAACTCGAATGTTTAGCTAAAAATTAAAAGCGTAAGAGTTTGTTAATGATATTCTTGGGGTGTTGATATCAAATCCTTGGATCTTGGGTCATACTCCATTTATGGAGACAATCTTGGGTTAATAAGTATATGCATATTTTACACCACTTTGTAACTAAGCATGTTGCTTATTAAGCAATCAAGCGAGAGTTTTTTAAATAAATTTTGGGTTAATTATTAGTGTTTGAAACATCAAACCCATAATCAAAGAACGACGAACTGCAACTATTAAATCATGCCCGTCTGTGCGATAATAGACCAAGCCGCAGGGTTAAATTTTGTGATAAGTGGCAGTGACTGGTTCAATATCGATCTGTGGGTTCATGGTTTAAGAAAGTCTGGACATAATCCATTACTTTACGTTACATGTCATTAGAATTCGTTATTTTGTTACCCGAGGCAGTGAAAAGCTTCCTTATCGCGTTGTATCGACTTTGTAAAAAAAATTTTTTATCAACAATTGGATCGATAAAATCTGATATATCGTCCAAACTTACTCCTAAACTCCAAACGATATAACATAGAAATACACAATTCCCTTGAGTTGAAATCTAACTCTGATGGAAAGACTTCCTCCGACTTTGTATAATTTTGTAACAAAAACATACTCCATCTAAAGCTCAAAATTTTTTTGCGTGGGACTAAACGATGAACTAGAGTTATAAAAAACTGCCGAATTAGACATTTAACCAAGAAATTTCAAAAAATATTTTTTTATATTACCAATTGGATCGATAAATTCTGATTCATAGTTCAAACACTTCCTAAAACCCCAACAATATCATGTGAGAATTACGTGATTCACTAGAATTGAATTTCTAATGCCAAAGATAATAATTGAGACATCTAACCACTAGACTATATGGTCTTGGTCCCAAAAACATTTAACCATTTAATAATTATAAACTTATAAGTACCACTTTTTAAGCATGAAATCTAAATTTTTTTATTTTATATAATATTATAAATAATATAATGTCGTGGATTATTTAGTTTGATATAATAATGATATACCTGCTGGAGTTAATCGTCATGTACCTAAGTACACCATATAATCCAATATTCACATAACATTATTGTAACTGTAATTGTAATTTGTGAAGATAAACTTCATATAATGGTATAAAGCTTTACACACAAGCACTTTCAACTCCTCAAAAGTCTAAAGTTTGTCTTGGGATTACCACTAAACTAGAGTAAAACATATACTTGCACACAAAAACAAGAAGCCAGACCAACATTGGTTTCAATTACCAGCTTTAGGCAAAGCTGCCATGAAAGAGTTGTATGATGACTCTAGATCAAAGTGAAGTTGCCTTGACTGCTGTTCCGTTAGCTCATCCGCTGCTCCCATCTTAGACAACCTCGAAAGCCATTCTTTCATCTTTGTCTTTCCTTCGAAATCTGGTGGTAAAATACTCAGTTTGTTGAGAGAAGCCGATAGATCAGACAAAAGTGGGTACACCTGATCAACAGCCACCATGTTTAGTTTTAGGGAATCCATTGATGTGATGAAATTTTGTACACATTCAGCAACGACAGATGCAGAGTTTGATGTAGATGCTGCTACAGTAGCATGGTGTTCCACTGTGGCAGGAACACCTGATGTCATGAGGCGGTATATAGCAGATGGACAGTCCATTTTGTATGTGTCTGCAAATCTTTCAATGTTTGGAACTGTGTCTTTGAGTGTAGCTGATAGAGTTTTGAAGTGGACAATGAGTTTCTGGCATTCAGATTCGTACTCAGAAGGAGGGATTAGGTCTCTGATATAAGCTTTCTCCAGCTTCTCTGTGGCTTTGATGATTGCAAAAAGCTCAGCAAAATTCTCGTACATCTCTCTTTCCCGCTTGTCGTTCCATAATTTGACCTCCATCATCTTTTATCTTAGCGCAAGTCAATCAATGGAGAAGAGAATGGGACATGTAAATGCACACGAGCTTCCTTACTATATCAATGACCACACAGACCAAAGTTAAAATTTTAATACTCAAACACGATAAAATGAAATTTCAATAGAAGAAAACATCGAAGCAATTAGAAATCCATAACCTATCAACAGTCTAATAGTTCTTCACTAAGCTTCCTAAATCTTGTTAGAAGCAATCAAATTCCTAGCTTTCTTCATCCAACAGACTCAAGTTAGAACTGTAATGCTCCAAACACAGTAATTTCACTTTAAATTTTTATCAGAAAAGATCAAACAAATAAGAAATCATCTCTAACGTGTCCTGAAGCTAATTTTATCACTAAGCTTCGATTGCTTAGCTAAAACTCTAATCGCAGAGCACAAAGTATCCGAATTTAAGATTTAAGAAATAAAAACGAACAAAGAAGACCCATAAGCTACCTAGAAGCTGATTTCTTCACTAAGCTTTCTATATCTAACTGAAAGCAATCACAATCCCAGATTTCTTCTTCAAGAAAAGTAATAGACCGGACAACAAAGGAGATGTTACTTACATGAAGGTCTGAAGAGAGATGATTGATTATATAGGGCACAGAGTTCGCTCCAATTAGGTGACGAAATCTTCAAGCCGTAGAAAAGGATGAACAACACAAATCAACGAATCAATCTGCACCAATTTCAAGCAAAACTTAGAGGTTTTAAACCCTAAATTAGAGAAATTAAATTCATTGATTCCGAAAAGTGATTCGAGATTTAAATCACATGGAAATATCTAAAAGAAAAAATAACGAAGAAGATTCATAAATCATACGACTTTGAAAGTAAGAGAGATAAACACTGACCTGAGAATGAAAACGGAGAAAGAAAACTTTCTGATCCGAGAGGTTGAATGAGAAATCGGAATGGTGACGAAGGCGAAGACTTCAGAAATACTGAGCCGAGAAGAAATATTAGACCGGTTTGACCCCAAAATTAGACCGGTCGGTTATGAGAGTATTCAGGCATAATAATGCAAATTCCTGGAAATCATAGATGTCGTATTCAAAATTTCTGAGATTGTTGCAGACTTGACTTTTAAATATAAGTTGTGAGGAAAAATCTATCTAACTTGTGAATTGATGTGTGAAATAATTTACACCTCACAATAGAAGACGAAGATTTCAAAGTAAACACAATATTTTTCTCATAAATACTTTGCAAAAAAAACAGTTAAGCTAAAAACGAAATCATGAGTTCTAATAATAGTTGTTCTCTTTTGATTGTCTTTTCTTTGCTACTTTCGTCTGAGCATCTCCAAGTTTCAAGCTCTTGTCCGAGTGACTGTGGAGGAATCGACATCCCTTTCCCATTTGGAATCGGAAAGGATTGCTATCTTAACGAATGGTATGCAATTGAGTGTGTTAATAACTCTATTTTAGGGAAGCTCGTCCCTTTTCTTTCCGTATTAAAAAAAGAAGTTGTGAGCATAAATCTTCTTCAGGTTTCACCTTTTCAAAAAAATATAAACCCATCAATACGCATAAAAAGCCAAATACTTTCAAAGGGATGCTCAAGCGATGGAAGAGACAAGATTGAATCACATTGGAATCTGACAGGTAGTCCTTTTTACTTTGACGAAACTAATTCACTGATAACTGTTGGTTGTAATACCACAGCATCACTCACACATATCGAGCAAAGCATGGTGGTATGCAAATCTAGTTGCGGCACAAGATATCATTCACCTACAAATCTACTTGCGGCACAATATCTTGCAACAACCAAGTGTTATTACTCAAATAACTATGCCTACGACTTCTGTAAGGAAACAACTATTATGAATGAAACACGTTGCAACGGTATTGGATGTTGTCAAGCAAATATGCCAGATGGGTTTCAACAAACTATCAGTGTGAAAATAGATAACAACACGACAATAGGAGGCTGCAATGTTGCCTTCTTAACAGACGAGACAATTTCATCAAATGGAACTGATTCCCAAAGACTTTATGCACAACGATATGGTACGATTTCACTAGGATGGTTCATTCATATGACAAATCGCTCATTTGAAGACTCCTTGGGATGCAGCAAAGTGAACGAATACAGAAGAGGAGGGAATTACGAGATAAGTTGTGTGTGCGACTACAATGCTTTTCTAAACTATTCAACATGCAGATGCGCTCAGGGTTACAAAGGCAATCCATATCTTCAGGGCGGATGCAAAGGTTAATAATTTTGTTTTCATTGTTATATTTTTTCTTCTAATATGTTGATCACATTTGATTTATTTTATCGAAAACCAGATATTAACGAATGCGAAGAAGGTGATTATGGAAACGCTCCTTGTTGGAGAGGCACTTGCGTCAATTTGCAGGGATATCATAAGTGTGAGTACACAAATCGTCGACCACTTGCTATAGGTCAGTTGTGCAAATTTCTATTTCAAGAACACTTACAACCATTTATATTACCATTTACCCCAAGCAGAACAACAAAATAAATTTGCTTTTTATGTTTCATTTTTGGTTTTCAGGACTTGGTGCAAGTTTTGGCTCATTGATATTTTTTAGTGGAATATGCTTCTTATTCATATTTATTAAAAAGCAAAAGATGTTACGCCAAAAGAAGAAGTTCTTCAAACGTAATGGTGGTCTATTATTGCAACAACAGTTAAATTCAACGGAAGGTAACATCGAGACGACAAAAGTGTTCAGTTCGACAGAATTGGAGAAAGCTACTGAAAACTTTAGTTTTAATAGAATACTTGGTCAAGGTGGTCAAGGTACAGTGTACAAAGGAATGCTTGTCGATGGCAGAATCGTAGCAGTAAAAAAGTCTAAAGTTGTCGATGAAGACAAGCTTGAAGAGTTTATCAATGAGGTTGTCATTCTTTCTCAGATCAACCACAGAAACATTGTGAAACTCTTGGGATGTTGTCTTGAGACAGATGTCCCGGTTCTTGTCTACGAGTTTATATCTAATGGTAATCTTTTCGAACATCTTCATGATGATTCTGATGATAACACAATGGTTACTTGGGAGATATGTCTTCGCATTGCAGTAGATATTGCAGGAGCTCTTTCATACTTGCATTCGTCTGCATCATCCCCAATATATCATAGAGACATCAAGTCTACAAACATAATGTTGGATGAGAAATATCGAGCAAAGGTATCTGATTTTGGAACTTCAAGATCAGTAACGGTAGATCATACCCACTTGACAACAGTAGTTTCAGGTACAGTGGGTTATGTGGATCCAGAGTATTTCCAATCAAGCCAATTCACAGACAAAAGTGATGTATATAGCTTTGGGGTCGTGCTTGTAGAACTGATAACGGGAGAAAAGTCGATTTCTTACTTAAGATCTCAAGAAAACAGGACATTGTCAACTTATTTCCTTCAAGTAATGAAAGAGAACCGACTTTTCGACATTATCGATGCTCGAATAAGAGATGGTTGTAAGTTGAATCAAGTGACCGCAACAGCAAATATTGCAAGGAAGTGTCTGAATATGAAAGGGAGGAAACGACCAAACATGAGAGAAGTGTCCATGGAGTTAGAGAAGATTCAGTCGTCACATGGAGATATACCACAATATGAGTGTGCTCTCGAGGAAGAGGAAGAGGAAGAAAATTACGAAGAGGTTGTGAAAGTTAACATGGGGATGGAATCACCGAACCATGTTGTTGTTACTGCTCCAGCTTCTCAACACAATATTGTTGATGCATCATCTTCGTCGTGGTCGGATGTTGAACCATTGGTACCTCTTCAAACATGGTAAACCTTTAACTTCGAGTACGATGTTATTATCCCATGTCTTTGTTTACGTTTGGTTTTGGTTTGTATCCACTTCTCATGTTTTGCTTTGAATATTATTATTCACAAGCTGTACCAAAAATTCTAAATATATAAAAAATGATTAAATTTACACAAATTTCGATTTGAACATCACTAACTCACTTATTACTCATATCATGATGAGTCATAATGATCAAGTAAAAGTATAACGAATGTATATAAGTAGTAGTAATATGTGGATTTGGTCATAAGATTTACATAACTAAAACCAAACACATATACACATATCTAACCATATATTATACAATAACGACCAATCTTTTAACATTTTACGACTTGTCTTCGCTGCGACGAGTGAAAAGCTTGTAACGTCGACTTATAGATTCCAATCTCTGTAATCTCATCTCTTCCTTAAATTTTGTAATGAAAGCTTCAACTTGTGAATTGAGTTCATCTCTTCCCATTGATAACTCCTTTTTCAACTTCACCCACGACGGAATTCTCTCCGTTAACTTCTTTCGCGGCGGTGAAGACAGAGGAGGCTTCCTAGCTCTTGACGGCGACGGACATGAAACTGTTGACTTTTGTGGGTCCTTTCTTGGGATGACGTGGCCTTGCCACGTGTTAGGTTGTATTCGTTGTTCCTCTGCTTTGACTCTATTCCACATCTCTTCCATGCTTTCATCACCAGATGTGTCATCTGATGATATATATGAAGTTCGACATAATTAATATTTATTTTGTTAATGATTATTATAACTTTTTTTATGGTATTGAATACAAATTTCTACTTTTCATTACGAAAAATCATTCTATTGTTCTAAATTTCTAATTAGTTCAATAATTGGATCCAATCCATAGCCTATGGTGGGAAAGGGTTGAACCCATGATATATGAATTATTAATTGGATCATTTACCACCAGACTAATAATAACTCCGCAAATATCATAATCTTAATAATAATATATATTTTATATAGAATTTCTATATATTTTCCAATTGGTCCTGTGGAAAATTTTCAAATTGGTTTATGTCAAAGGTTAACATACGACTTTAAAAAAAATAGAACTAAAAGACAGTAGCTGAAATTTTGAAGGGTATGAAATTATTGTTTTTGGAACTTTGAACAAAAATATATGAAATTAAATAACTTCATAAAACTTTGTGACTACATAAACTAAATATATGAAAATTTGAACAAAACTCCAATTCAAAATTACTTTTACTATAAGAAAATTGTGGATATATATAGATTGAAACTTCTATTCAAAATATTTTATAAAACTATGTACATATATATATATATAACCTTCAAATGTAATAAATATATATAGTAAAATAACCTCAAAATGTTTTTGGGACGACATGTAATAAATATATATACCTTGTGAAAAAGTCTTTAAAGGAGCAGTAGGTGGACGTCGGAGACCGACGGGTTTCTTCGGCGTTGTTGACGGAAGATGAGTCTCCGGAGAAGCAACCACATAAGATCCTTTATTATCTGATCTCACCGGAAACTTTTTTCCCTCGTGATCCTTGTTATTATATTGATCAAAGGAAGAGTTGGCTGATTTATCCGAAGAACTGTCACGGTCATCATGGTGATCATCATGATGGTGATGATCATGTTCATAATGATAGGTATGATCATCATCATCATCAAAGGAAGAGTCAGACTCGTTGCTTAAAAGTGAATTAAGGGCTGCGAGAGCGAAGATGATGCAGTTTATGATTATGAAAAGAGGATTGAAAGAAGGGATTACAAAGAATCGAGAATCGGTGAAGGAGAAGCTTAAGACTGATCGGAGCATTAGAGATATGGCTCCGACTAATCCTGAAGTGATGATCAATGTCCTTGAGGTCGACATTAGGTTTTTTCTTTCTTTAATTGATTTTCTCTCTTTTGTGTCGTCTTTATATATCTATAGCCCTATTCATCTAAACTATATGTTATATGCCTGCATCGAGTCATACCAAATTTTAAAGTACTATTATAATATTTTGTAGAGCGAGAAATGATTTTAGTCAAATGGTTAAATGTTTTAATTTCACCGGAATTTAATATCAGAGAGTCGTGTATCCCATGTGATATAACCGGGATTGGCTTATCAATAGATAAAATAATAGAATAGCCAGAATATATATTAGAATTGCATGGAAGCTAGATTTAGGTTTAATATAATTAATTACGTTGATCACATATAGTATAGTTGAAAGATGGTTGGATTTAGGTAATTAAATGAATTAAATATGAAACTCATGTCGACATTAATTGATTGTTTGATAAGGTCAAAGATATTTTATATCTAAAGGTAGAAGATATCTTAAATCTTATTTTATTATTCTTTAGTGGAAAGAGCTAGATAAGGCTGACAAATAAGAGATATCGAAGAATATTATTCTACAATTTTAAGTAAATTTGGTCCCAAAATATTTAACATATGTAACGTGAATGATAATTCCAAGAATTTATGAATAGAAGACTATATGATAAGATGTGTAGTTTTGAATATAAAATGAGAGTGACTAAAAATCGTGTTGCATTCCCATTGTTAAATATGTGTATTATAATGCAAAGTAAATTTCGATGTTGACCTATATATAGACAAGCTTGAACAATATTATGGCCCTTGAGAAATATACATTTAAAAGCCAAAGGGCCAATGAAATTTTCACCATATACATGCTTCATGTATCTAGTAGTCATTGTATATATAAAATAGAGCAATGTATACCTTAATGTATACGCATATGAAGTCATGTAAATATAATACCTTATTTGTACTCATGACGTTATGCATGATATAATTGTCTACGTAATAATGTTTGCCCATGCATTTACAAAATAAAATAAAATAATGTTTACTCATGCATAAATTTTTTATGCAAATAAATAATGTTTACTCATTAAACAGAGAAAAACACTCTTCCACTTAAAAAGAGAAAGCAAGTTGGAGAGAAATAACCAAGTAGTAATTAAACATTGATTTGAGATAAGACGTAAATTCATTAATTATGAGTATTGATTCTTGCCAGAAACTAAATTGCTAATGCTTGATCATATAAAGATGAAGTCATATATTAGACCTCATTAAAAAACTCGGAATTAGACTAATCGTCTACACTACCTCCCGGGAGTAGGATGTTTGTTCTTTTTCTACAATTGGGACATAATATATTAATTAATAAATATCTATATAATATGTAGTTTAATTAGTGTGGAAAATTCGTATCACTTTCAATACAGCTAATTTTTAATTAAATGCCATAGAAAATGATAGGTATGAAGTTTCGAGGGCTCTTACCTGTAGACTGTCACACATACATCAACATGAGTCATGTGTTGACCAATCAAATCCAACTCGAGTGTGACAAAATAATTTGCATTCCAATCTAATTTGAATCTTGACCTATAAATCTTCATGTGGAATATCAAAATTTTATAGTTTTTTATTTATGAATATTTTGTTAGTCAAAGTGATTAAAATTTTACTTATGCAGGTTTTCTACCACAATTTGATTTCTGATAATTATGTTTTCATGCCTAATAAAAGTTTGGTTATGTATTAAAGTTTTATCAACTTAGATAACATCAAAATTTATATATATTTCATTATTGACTACGATTTTACGAC
Source organism: Lepidium campestre (assembly GCA_009757365.2). NCBI lineage: Eukaryota > Viridiplantae > Streptophyta > Magnoliopsida > Brassicales > Brassicaceae > Lepidium > Lepidium campestre. The sequence continues at coordinate 14,463 of WJSH01000617.1, read as the reverse complement.
ATTGGTTTTATTGACTAACGCTATAAAAACTCTACAACATGATTCAAGCCTATTCAACTTGATTGATCATATCGACGTGGAGTGTTGTTATTATATTAAATACATTATTGATTTGTTACATCAATTGAATATATTTTTGTTATTATACTAACTATATTAAGGTTTAATGGTTTCCTTTTTTGGACTTTGTTTTCCAGAGATTTCTTTGTTTTGGTTTGTGTATAAGTACTCAGTGATTATTCATGTTGTTCGGTTCTATTTAATATATTTTTAATGGGAAAAAAATCAATCAAACACTGACCTTACCAAAAGGGTTAAATCAAACACCGAACTATCGAAACTCCAGATTAAACTCGGAATTTATAGTTGACTTTCATTAAAACCCTGAACTTTAAGTTGACCGAGTCGATTTACCCTGACGTTAACTTGTTTAACAGACCTCCATGGTCGTGGTAAAACTCCTAACCTATTCAATCTAGGCCACAACAACATCTCTTGGACATGTCATTCAGAATTTCTATTAAACAACTTAAGGTCGGGGTAAATCGGCTCGGTCAACTAAAAGTTCAGGGTTGAAATAGCAGTCAACTATAAATACAAAGTTAATCTGGAGTTTCGATAGTTCGATGTTTGTTTAGATCTTTTTGATAAGGTCGGTGTTTGATTGACTTTTCCCCTATTTTTATTAGTGTATATATACACATTGTATCAAGTTGTTTTAAACATTTTTAGAGTGGAATTTGAGGTAAACATGACCGTATTAGAACTTAGAAGATGTACATCACAAAGAGAACCTAAAGGAATTGTCAATACTTATCCTACTTATTATAAGGTTATTCAACATATAGGATTGACGTTATAGTATTAAACATGACCCGTAATATATATGTGTATTTATTGAGTTAGTGGAATGATAAAAGAGCATTAAAAATTAGGGTTTATGACCCATTCTACACATTTGAAATGGTTGCTTCTTTCAAGATACTAATTGATGCTAATAAAATTGTCCTTCGATTTATTTTTTATTTTGTTAACGATTGAATCAACGAACCCTACTCATAACCAAACTTTAAATCCTATCACACAAGGTTATGCGTCTACTTAGAGTCGAATTCCGGTACTCTAGACATTAACCATTTGGCGAAACTTACTTCCTCTCCAATCCACTGTTTTTCATTTGTATTTCTTCAACTTGTTGAGTTGATCTTTTTGATAATAGGAGTTAGAAAATCTAATTTAAGAAGAACTCTAATTGATGTCAACCGTTGAAAATAAAATCTTAGTAAACCTAAGAATAACAACTAACCTCAGGAGAGTTTTTCTCCTACGAATGCCATTTTTAAACCTTTAACTATAACTCTCTCTGCTTCTGCAATTTTTAGCAAAAGCTTCAGGAGAAATCTTAAAGTGTTTTAATAGAATTAACAGTGATTATAATAGTCAAAGGTTTTTCATCTTCCTAATAATAACCAAAAGAGACAGAGATAGAGCAATAGAGAGAGAGATGAAATCAATCTTCCTAAGATTTTCAGACAGATTTTGTTTCCTAGTTTTGTTTTTTTCTCTTTCTCTGTTCAAAAGGGTTGAAGAAAAAACAAATCTTTCATTTCTTTGGCACGTTTTTTGTTTAGAAGAATTACATGAAGAAACATCCATTAAGAAAGAGAACTTGATCTCTTTCTAATGGATTCTTCATATTAAACCCTTTTTGTAGCTTGAGAAATCGATTTTTCGACTCTAAAACTCCAAGATGTCGAGTAGAAGGTTTTGCGGCTTCACGCCGATAACCTTCTGTCGCAAGCTCTCAAGAATGCAGGTTCTTTGTCTTTTACATTTCAGACCTTAATTCTTTGTTCTTACATGTCCTGTAATCTCTTGAAATTCCAAGTCTTTCTATTGTTATTGTATCAGATCGCGAGAGGGCTTGCTTTAAAGAAGCTTATCAAGGGGAAACACCAGTTTAGACGTGCAGCAACATCAAAGAAAAACGTTGAAAGAAAGAAGAATAAAGAGATTAAACGTACAGCTTCACATCTATCTTCCATTGCTGAAGCTTCACAAAAGAGTTCCAATGTCAAAAAACAAGTTGTTGCTTCAGATGGTGATGTTGCTTCTCCATTGTCTGATAAGAATGAAAAGAAGAATACTTCGGAAAGTTCTTCGCCAAAATGTTCAGCCAATTTCATTTTAATGGTGGAATTGAGGAAGAACATTTTTGCTTTTAGAGATATGATTGATTTGCCTTCTCTTGATGGTTCTTTATCTGTCACTGAGGTAATTTCTCTTAACATTTTCAGAGAATTGAACAAAAGTTTTATGTTTGGTTTTGACTCTGCTTTCTGATTTTTGTTTAGATCATAACACGTACGATGAAGGATCTACAAAAGCTTTCTCCTGAGATTGTAACCATTAATAAGTCCTTTGAAATGGAAGGAGCTGAGATGGATAAGGTACGCAGAGAATATAAACAGTATATGGGTTATGTATTAACATTACAACAACAAGACAAACAGACCAAACCAATCTTGAGTTAGTGTTATTTGTTTACTTGTTGATCTGATTGATGAATCCTAGAAATGCTCCAAAAACAGATGTTGATTTACTTCTATGAAGATCTCAGAGCTATTGGGGATTCTTGGATTATGGATAGTGACTGGGTTTACCGATCTAAATACAAAGACAGTGGAGTTGGGAAGAACAAGTCAGATCGTCTCGGTTTGTTCAATTTAACACACTTTTTTGATATGTATGTAGTTAGTTAAGGTTCTTGGAGATTAAGGTTTTGATTGTTTTGCAGTGGAGCATGTATTAGCAGCTCTTGATGGATTAATCAAGATGACAAGAGAAAGATTTGGTATGATGGAGACTGAATCTGATGAAAGAAAAAGTTTAACACCAAAAGGTGTTTCATCAGAAGCAAGAAGAAGCTTCACAAGATCAGCTTCTTATACAGAAAGTCATAACTCTTTTTACACATCTCCATTAACACCAAGATCAGTACTTCCTGGTACAACGATGATGTCAAGTAGTGCCTCAACATCTCCAAGTCTATGGAACTTAAGAGCTCAAGCTTTGGATAAGTTAAGCCCTGTTGATTTGAAGCGGTTTACTATGCAGATCTTGTCACAAAGAGATTCAGAGAGTGTTCCTGATCTTAATTTTAGGTATACTATCGAAGAAGAGAAAGATGAGAATGATAAATTAACAGACAAAGAAGAAGATGAAGAAGATAATAACTTTTATGTTTCGGAAACAGAGAAAACAGAGCATGAGACTGAAGCAGAGAGTCATATTGAAGGTTCCGAAACAGAGCATGAAATTAAAGCAGAGATTCATATGGAAGGTTCTAAAACAGAGCATGATATTAAAGCAGACATTCATATCGAAAGTTCTGAAACAGAGCATGAGATTGAAACAGAGGATCATAGTGAAACTATAACTTCAGAGATTAACACAACAGAAACTTCTCAAGAAGAAGAATCAGTATCTCAATTGCCTCCACCTCCGCCACTTCCATCACCGCAATCGCCACCATCATCACCACAAGCAGCTCCTCTCTCACAGCCGCCACCTCCATCACCAAATCGGGAACACAAAGCTCCCGCTCCTCCACCTCCACCTCCTTTGTCAAAAACACCAGTATGTGGAGATACTTGTCAATTTCCGAGACCGAAATCTATAACCGGAGACAATTCTCCATCAATGCCGGCACCTCCTGCACCACCGGGTAATGGAAAATCTTTGCGTGCCAAGAAAGCAACTAGCAAATTGAGAAGATCAGCTCAAATTGCAAATCTGTATTGGGTTCTCAAAGGGAAGCTTGAAGGCCGAGGTGTTGAAGGGAAACCAACAAAATCAAGTAAAGGGCAAACGAATGTTGTAGAGAAATCTCCAGTTAAAGCTGCAAGATCAGGAATGGCTGATGCACTTGCAGAGATGACAAAGAGGTAGATGCTTGCGTCACAAGTCATGTCTATATATCTTGAGTTTTAAGTTTTAACTGTTTCATTTGTGTAACAGGTCGAGTTATTTCCATCAAATCGAAGAAGATGTTCAGAAATACTCTAAGTCTATAGAAGAATTGAAATCTTCAATACATATTTTTCAAACAAAAGACATGAAAGAATTGCTTGACTTTCATAGCAGAGTAGAATCTGTTCTTGAGAAACTAACTGATGAAACTCAAGTACGTTTTGCCTTGTTTCTCAATTAATATCTTGAAATTTTGGAAATATTTGAAACTGTATTTTAATTATTTAGGTTCTCGCGAGGTTCGAAGGCTTCCCTGAGAAGAAACTAGAAGCAATAAGAACAGCCGGTGCCTTGTACAAGAAGTTAGATGGAATTCTAGTTGAGCTCAAGAACTGGAAACTTGAGCCTCCATTGAATGATCTTCTTGACAAGATAGAGCGTTACTTCAACAAATTTAAAGGAGAGATTGAAATGATAGAGCGAACAAAAGATGAAGACGCTAAAATGTTTCAGAGATATAACATTAACATAGATTTTGAAGTTCTTGTTCAAGTAAAAGAAACTATGGTTGATGTTTCATCAAATTGTATGGAGTTAGCACTGAAGGTATGTATTCATAAATAGTTAAATTGATTCTCAATAATGAAAGACTGACTCTTTATGTTATCCAGGAGAGGAGAGAAGCGAATGAGGAAGCGAAAAACAGTGATGAAAGCAAGATGAATCATATGAAAGCAGAGAGATCTAAGAGGCTATGGAGGGCTTTTCAGTTTGCTTTCAAAGTTTATACATTTGCAGGAGGTCACGATGAACGAGCAGATAATTTAACAAGACAACTTGCACACGAGATTCAGACAGATCCTGATCAAACCGATTCATAGATCATGTCCTGAAAACTAAAGAAAGGCTTCAGCACATGTTTTACACTATGAAACCAAGAAAAGTTGGTTACAGTACTAAACTTTTATGTGTCTCTAGTATTAACTTTTTGGACCAATGCAAAGAAACAGATAATGTTTTTTTGTCATTTCCTATAAATATAATTACATGACATAGGAAGCAATCAAACAAAGATCTTTCAGAAAGGAAAAGAAAGTCAACGCAGAGGCTATTTCCGAGAAGATAAGTTTCAAAAGAATCCATCAAAGTCAACGACATAGTCCTCTTCAAGAACAGTATCTTCCATGATCTTGTCGTCGGTATCATCTTTTTCTGTATCTTCTTCGGTCATATCAATGTCTTCTTCTCTTTTTGCTCTTTCATCTTCTTGAGGTTCTTGAGTGAAGAAGGCTATTCTCTTCACTTCCCTTTCATCTTCTGTATTACCATTCGAATCTGTCAACATAACATGATTGTAATTAGATCTATTGGAGTCAAGTTAATCAGAAATCTTGAATACAAAAGCGCTAAACTTGAGTTGATTTGGGTTCACATCTTACCTATCGTTCTCTTTCCTAAAGAGATTTCTTCTTCGTTTTCCATAATTTGCATATCTGGAATCTTTACTTTGTTTACTTCCATGAGAGAAAAGCTTGAGAGTTCATAGAAAGACATAAAGATGCGTCTTTTGACATTTCGAGATGAACATATCTCTTTACACAAACAAACAAAAGTCTAGTGGATTTTTCTATTAACGAACTCTTGTTATGAATATAGTAATTGTTTCTTGGTTTGGTTCAGTTAGGTTGAGTTATATTTGGTCTGGTTTAGTTCGGTACAGTTCAAGAATTGTCCTACTACTGACTATTTTGTCAAGGTTGCAGATTATGAGACTTAATTCACAATAAAAGAGGAAGAGCTAGTCAATAATCTTTAAGACCATATTGAGCTCACTTTTTCTGAGTCTTAAGTTAAAAACCATTCTTGATTTTGCCCCTCTAAAATTTACAATGCTTTGTAACAAACTAACAGTACAATTATTGAGAATTAAGCAATAAATCTGAATCAAAACATGAAAACACCATTTGAAAAGAGGTTCATAAGCAAAATATGTGCAGAAGAGTAAAAGCACGAGTCAACTAACAAATGCATGAGCCCAATCTGTACAAAGACCAAAACAAAATGGTGCAGTGTGAAGCATACCGTCATTTTTATGCTTTCCCAAATATGGTAATAAACCCTGCAATATGACAGAATCATGTATTAACTGTAAGGGTCTCGAGACATAATCAGCTATGTATCTGTCACCAAAGCAAATGAAGATCGATTCATACCTACGTTTACAAACTCACGCCGAACCAAGGTCAACTAATCAACTTCAAAATGCAACCACCGTGTGAAAAAACAGGCTACGTAAGCTGGTGCAGTCCTACAAAGGGTGGAGGATACCAGACCCGGCTACCGAAGCTGCTTCAAGTTGGCCAGAGAAGGAAATACATGACTTAGAGCTACCAAAACGTTGTAAACCTTCTCAGAACAGTTCATCTTCAACAAATCTAAAATTCTGGAAATTATGATGGAATCAGTCTTAAGAGTAATCAGTAAACATATAATAAAAATTAAAAATCTGATTCATACCCAATTTTTGCTTCAAGCGGTTTTTTTGCCAGCAAGGATGATAGATATCTGCAGCCCTCTGCTAAATGCTTCATTGAACAAGATCCTTGTTTGCATACTCTGAAGACCAGGCAACCATGAAAGCAATGCAACTGGAGCCAAAACTATCAAACCAAAGAAGAGGTCATAAAGGCGAGCAACAGATATTACTGTGTCCCAAACCACTGTTAAGTACAGAAACGGTCTCAGTACTTGAGCTATGGAAATCAATCCCCAGCCCGTAGGAATAAAAGCCATGAGACTTATCAACAAATCCACAACGGTAAGTTTGGTGAACTGCAGCATCAGCACGACCACAAGAACCGTTAAGACAATTACTAAGAACTGAATGAATCGGTATTTAATATGCTCCTTGACAGAAAATCTTTTCTGAGCATAGATTGTTATGATGTATATTGTAGAAATACCGATGATACATCCCCAGGAAATCAAATACACACCAATACTCCTATGCTCATCGGCAATGCGAAGATGGTACACAATACTGTACTGGAAAAAGAAGAACCGAAGATTAAGTATAATCTCAAGCAGTTTTCCCCATACTCCGGTTGTTTTCAGATGCTCTTGTTCCTCATTCCACCACGTAAACCAACTGTGATCTGCTTTTGTAAACAATCCGCCTCTAGACCATAGCCAAGCGATGAAATCGTCAAAATCTTTCACAGTTTTGAGCCAATCGAAACCAGATGGGTTAAACAGAAATGGAGAAATAATCCAAGATGTAACAAGGAACCAACTCGAAATCGTCATTAATATGTAAACAAACGAACTCTTAGCCAACGGGCTATAAGCCGCATATACCAACAAGATAATCCCGAGCTCAATAGCCTTGATGAAATGAGTTCGAGCATACAATCTGTAGTTCTCAGCAAATTTCTTATGCTCTACCACAAAACCTCTTCCAGTGGCACGATACTTGGCTCCACCATGGAGTATAGTTCGACCAAAGTAATGTGTTCGAGTTCCCATGGAAAACGTGTAGAAAAATGATGCAAGCTGTAGCTGCATAGTTATGAAGTCCCAAATTGCTGGAAGAAATCCACGCTCCAGTGAATTTTCAAGAATCATTGGAAGTGCAGTGAAAAGTCCTAGCTGAATAATAAATTGCTGATTCAAGATTGCACCGAGAGCTTTATTGCTGCTACTCCTATCCTTTGCTATTTTCTCAACACCACTAAGTGCTAGATAAAGCCGACCCCACAAGAATGCATAAACAGTGAGTACTATCAACATTGTGTTGAAGTAGTACCCAACTGTTGTGTAGAAGAAGGAGAGCATTCTAAAAAAGTCCAGCCTGTGACCTAACCTGTAAACATCTCTGCTCAATGCTTGCTCACCATTACCACTTGCTACCTTGGCTTCAAACATAGAGATCTGATTCAAACCCACATCCCTTCCCTTGCCAACCTGAATGTATTCATGGTGAGTCACGTTCCCACCTCTTAAAGTGCAATTGAATCCAGCAAATATGTCCTCACTAATATTTATAACTCTTGAGGCCTTGCTAATTCCACCCCGAGGCACAAACCAAAACCGATCAAACACATCCGGATGACCATAATGCATCCTCACTTTTAATGGGTTGGCAAGAACACGCTGTCCTAAGGTTACAAAACTTGTTTCCTGAGAAGACATGAACCATGCGAGTGAAGATACTGAACCAGTGAAAACTTTCTCACGGACTCCAAGAATAGTAGGCTTCCTAAGGCCATACTTAAACTTGAATGATTCCAACAAGTTCCTCATTTTAAGCGCCTCCTCAAAATGGTTATCTTGATTCATATCAATGGTCTGAATCGCATCGCCACGTGTAAAGATTATAGCATGGTTCTGGTTTTCTGGTTTTCCTTCGCCAAGCTTCAAAGGGCCTGGCAGTCTGATTCGATAGATCTCCACCTCTTCCTCAAGTTGTCGATCAAATTTCACAAGAACCGAGTAGTATTCAACTCCATTCCTTCCCAGGTCAACCTCATCAACGTATGCAATACGAAGGGCCTCGTGGTTTTTCATCAGGAACAGAATCTCCTCAGCCCTATGGTCCCCTTTTGCTTTATGTTGTCCATAAACTTGGCATGCCACAACATATGTGAATTTCATCATTGCACTTGCATACTCAGACCCTTTAAGCAAATGAGTTATACCACTTGCCATTCTGCTTATTTCCTGAGAAGGTGTTGGTTGCAGTGTGTTATCCCCACCATCATTTGTGTAGTAAGAAGAACGGTGTGGCTCAGGAGCAACGTGAGTTCCCATCCTGATGTCCATCTCAGAAGCAGTATCAAGAAAGGCAAGCTTCTTCAAAGCACTATAATAATACATCATCCCTCTCACTGTTCTGGACAACGTCTGTCCCCTATATGAAGCCCAGAGGCGAAGATCTCTAACCTTCTTTAACCAAATATCATTCTCATTTTCCGCTCCCTCTCTACGCATTCGCTCCACAAAATTCACCCATTCATCTTCATAAATTTTTTGAAGGTAGAATAGGGTGGAAATTCCATCCTCATTCTCAGCTCGGAGCATTTCTTGTCTATACATCACTTCCTCGTCATAGTAAGGAGTCAACACACTGAATGCCATCATTTTTTGTACACTGGGAGCTTTGGGCATGTTCATAAAGAGAGAGTTGCTGAAGAAAGCAAGACGCTCTCTGGCTTCAAGATTCTTGGGCACATTATGCATTGGATCTCTAGAAGTAAGAATTGTATGGATCCGCCTTATCTGCCTATAAAAGAAAATATCATCAGTAGGAGGGAGATTAATGGCATTGACAAACAGCAATTCGGTATCTGCTTCCATACTAATGGGCGCCAGGCCAAGCTGCCTTAACTTCTGAGTGCTCCTCCTAATTTTTGGAAATTCCCATGCGCAGAGTTCATACAGAGCTTGCAATAAACTGACGATCCTGAATACCTTTTTCTCAGGGTCCATCAGACGCTCAAGAAGTGATATTAGCTTTCCATGAATCCGGAGTAGTACTGTCAGCTTATATACCTCGGATACCTTTCCGTTTTCCACGTTTTCCTCAATTTCCATAAACAACCTGTTCACTATGGATTCTTCCTCCGTGCCATTTTTAACAATTCTAAAAATCACATATTTGACGCTATCAAAAGCTTCTATGACCGCACAACGTCTGTACTCACTGCTAGAGATTTTGGACCAAAGCCAGCGATCAGGAAGGTCACAGAGCTCATTTGCCTGACTTAGGGCAAGAAGGAGCTCATTGCAAAGGAGGAAACATGGCCAACGGATAACCCGAATATTCCAACAATTAGGCGGCAACTCGAGTAGCTCAACCTCCCTATCACTAATAAGGTCTTCCTCCCTAAATGTGATGACTATCTCATTCCAAATCAGGGCAAACCAAGTCGCATCAACTTGATTGGATTCGATCTTGTTGAAAGGCTGACCAACTCCATATCTCAATTTCAGCCTGTGAAGAGCATCACGAAACTTCTTAAGCATTGTTGCTTTAGGGCTCAGAAGGTGCTCTTCAGGTTTAAGGTTAAACTGCATAGCACTTGAGAAAAACTGAAATCTAAGTCTCAACTGATCAATGTTCCTAATCTCCCCCAAGTGAGAAAACAAACCAATTGTTGCACCTACAAATGATGAGTAGATTGAATACCAAATTTGCAAATCCATCAGGTAAACCAAAATAACAGGGAGCCAGAGCAATCCTACTGCTATCCTGTGAGTGCTACCAAAAAACTCGTGCCACGTGTAAGGTGCATTCTTAAGGTTCAGTAGTGCCCTAGTCGGATCAATTAGAGGCCTTATTTGTAAGAAGTAACTGAATATGAATTTAGAGGCCAATACAAAAATCCAAAAAATTGAATATTTTATATTGTCCAGCACGTTTTCCCTCATCCCACGACCAACAAAAGTTTTGCTATAGAACCACCATGTCAGTAAGTACACAACTCCAAGATTCAGTTCCTCGATCCAATTCCTAACCCAAGGAATAATGAATAGTACTAGAGCCAATAATTCAGGCATAACGTACACAAAAACTATCTTGAGAAACGTGATAACCCTGTCGTTTGCAGCTTGAGACCATCGACCATCCGCATTTTTCTGGCTCCAAATCCTTGCGTAGAAAACCGAAAACAAAACTGTCCATGTCACAGCCACCACAAACTTCAAAATCAGCCTGACAAAAAGCCAGAAAGTTTCTCTGCCTACCAAGCTATACTGAGTACTAGCATCGAGTACAGACTGAAGCACTCTTAGGCCCGCCCAAGAAATGAAAACAGTCAACAATGTAACCTACAAGTAAAAGAACAAATCATGTCTTTATATACCAACACACAACTCAAGGTATATAGATTGAAACAAAGGAAAAGTTTTTAAACCTCCACATCCTTGTCTTGCCAAGGGACATCACTGGTAGCAACAATAATAGCTGCCTGGAAGTAAAGAAGCAATAAAATCCATAACCTATCAAAGCTTCGATATACATTCCAGAATGATCTCTGCTCCACAAATCCTGTCTTCCCTACTCTACTGCTTTTAGGTGTAGTATCGAAGAAATTACTGGTGTAGTCAAGAGGCCATTTAAGACTCTTCAAAGCTCTCTTTCTCCAGAAATACTCATTAATGTCGTCGTAATTTCTCCAAGCAGAGTGTGGCTTCGTCCCATTGTTGCTACTCTCAACCTCCGTCTTAATCGTCTTGTAAATAGGCATAACCACACTCTTGAGGAAGGCACAATCACCAGAGAAAGAAGGCCAATACGGCAATCCAGTCATATCATCGAACTCTCCGTCGAGAACTTTATTGAGTTCCATAGCCATGTGGTGAAAAATGTAGCAGAGACACTCCGGCATAAACCGAAGATTAGCCGATTCTCCCCAAATTAAGAGATACAAAGCTACATAGAGAAGCTCACGACGGAGATTCAAAAGGACATTGGTTTGATGACGGCTTTGAGTAGGGCTAATGACGTGGCACCTCACTCCGATAAAGGAGCACCATTTAGTATAGTTACGGAGCAGCTTCTTTCGAAATTGACGGAGAACGGTTGGATCGAGGCCGTCGGGATGACGTGGCGGAGGGTGGAGTCGCATTTGGGAATTAGCTAAGTGAAGAACAAGATTCTCTCGCTGATTCCGTACGTTGTCTCTTTGGAAACCGAAGAGAAGACCTAGCCAGTCCATTAAGTCCATGTTAGGTGTGAAATCAACAGACGGAGGTCTCGCAAGGTCTCCGACTACTCTAAGCGCCGCAGCCGCAGCTCGAACCTCCGGATAACGCAACGACGGATGTTCCGTTACGAAATCATGAATCGGAATGATATTATATACCTCCTGTGGTGGCGCGTGAATCTGACCACGGTTACCGGCGGTGGCCGCCGAATTCCTCTGCCTCCTCATATCCGGCGAAAGGTTTCTTAACTTAGAATCTTTTTCAAAATAATTTCATCTTTTTTCTTTTAAGTTTCAAAGACAGTCACGAAACGAAACTGTGTATTGAGATAATTAATGATATTACCAAAAAAACAAAACAGAAAAGAGATAACGATGTATGTCTCGTCGTACAAATAATACATGCTCTTCGAGCTATTGATCGTTCGATCTTTTAATAGCTTTAATCGGACGGTGGATATGAGGTAAACCGAGGGTCCACGAAATAGAGACATGTAGGGAGTAAAGACACGTGCAAGTACGCGCGTGTCAGAAACTCGAGACAATCACTGAGATCAAGAGAGAAACAAGACAAGAACGCATTATATCCGTTATATTCTTGTTCTGCTCGTGGGCTTTATAAAACGACAACGTTTTTATGCGGATTAATATAAACTTTATATAAAGGTAATTTAGTGATGGTGCTTATAAATGAAAGTGATGGCACTTTCGACTTTTGTGTATTTTAATCTGTTAAGATAAAAAAACAAAAACTCTTTTTGCTTTAAGTAATGGTGCGATGATGTTTTGGGATATCATTTCAGTTTAATTAAAAAAGTGTTTAAGAAAA
>WJSH01000614.1:13016-44339 GCA_009757365.2 Lepidium campestre | reverse complement strand
CACCACCACCACCATCACCGCCACCTCCACCTCCACCTCCACCTCCACCTCCACCATCTCCAGATCCGGATCCAGGGCTAGGTCCACCACCTATACCAATACCAATACCTACACCATTACCATCACCTTCATTCCTTTCATTTCCACCATTTCCCGGACTTCCTCCTCCTCCATTACAACCCCCACAAATTCCTTCTCCACCACTACAACCTCCACAGTCTCTTTCTCTTCCTCTGCAGCCTTGGCAGCCTCCATCTTCTACATTACCTTCTTGAACTCTTCGTGCTTTGTTATGTCCACTTTCATACGTTTTTTCAGAACTCAAGTGGAATGATTGATCAGAACTATTAAAGAATCTCTTCATAGGTCCATATCGAATCCCGTTTACAGAGCTTGAGCTCAACAACAACAACACAACACTAGAAACTGAAAAGAACACCACAAAGCTTGACATTCTTGCCAATATCACCATTGAGATTGTCCTCAAGCAAAACTCCTCTAGAGGACTTTCCTTTTTATACACTTCTAAAACCAAATCAAGAACATAATAATTAAATTGAGCAACTACATGATCATGCATTACCAATATGAAACCTACCATCTTTTTTATATTTTCTTTTGATGTGTACTAAAAAGACTACCAAAATATTAATCTTGTAATATTAATCTTATTAGCCGACAACAAATCATGTGTTCTTACTTGTTTTAATTTTGTATATAAGTTCTTTGTATGATTTCTTGTTTCACATTTTCTGTGATATATTAGTTTTTTCCACATAAAAGAAAAAGATCAAACTTAGGATAATCGAATTTGAGATTTGGTAGAAACCTTAAGCAAAAACTGAATTGTCTTCACAAATTATCAAAAGATGAACCAGAGATGGCAAAACTTCGAAAACTGGATATAGAAGAAGACAACAACATAAACAAAAACCTTCCTTGAAGCTTTTCTCCATCCTCCATCCTCCATTCTCCTGCATTATGATTCAATTCAATATCGCACAGCTAATTAGAAACCGAGTTATCTTAGAAAATCTTGAGAAGTAGAGAAATGATTTATGAAACTTACATATCTTGTTGAAGGCAACAATGTCACAGCTCTGGACATATTCATTGATGGGTTCAACAGTAAGTTGTTCTTCAATCATGGTGTCAATAGACACAAGGTCATCAACAATGGTGCACATGATCTGCAATTTCTTGATACCAAAACCTACTGGGACAAGCTTTGATGCTCCCCAAAACAATCATTCCATTTGAATGGATCTTACAGCTTCCTCTAGCTTCTTCATGTCGGTTTCATCATCCCATGGCTTGACATCAACCAAAACTGATGACTTTCCAGCTGACGAATAAAAGATAAACCAGATGAGAATTCCAACACATCATGATATCGTTAAAACTACAGAGTGTTAAGAAAAAAGGACACAAACTCACATTCCTTCTTCTTTGTAGAAGCCTTCACAGAAGCAGCTCTCTCTTCAGCAGCTTTCTTTTCTTCTTCAGTCTCCTCTCCAAAAAGATCAACATCATCATCATCATCTTCTTCATCAGCTGCAGGAGGAGTTGTAACAGCCTCTTCTGTGATAGGGGCTGATCCCTCAACAGTGACACCACTGTAGATAGAAACATAAGATTAAAGAAACAACATTAGATTAATCCAAGCATCCAAAAGTTTGATCCATGAAAACAATGTAAGGTAATGATAAAGCTTACGAGATCCTCAAGAGGGAATCAATGTGGTTGTACCAACGAGAAACATTCACATACTGTGAAGTTGGAGGCTTAGAAACAGCCGTAAAGACAGTTATATCATCCTTTGAAGCCTGGTACCTATAAACAAACACACAGAGGAAAGTACTTACTTGTAACTACACACAGTACTCATGTAAGACTAATCTTATTAGAGATGTTCACAACTTCAATCAGCTAACACACTTAGAAAAACAGATGTTCATAGTTTTATAGCTTTTGGTTCTAACTTCTAAATTTAATAACCAAGAATGAGAAAAATTCTAACCCAGTGATGTAACTGCGAGTGAGAAGATGCTCATCGAGCTTCTTCAATCCAGCGTCAGAGTTGAGGTTGGGGAAGACCACCATTATGTATAAAGCTCGAACCTTTTAATGGTGAAAAGCAGACAGAACAGATCAGATCAGTTTTTAAAAAGTCAAAGTGGTTTAGCAAAAAACGAAGACAAAGGCCTGTTATATAGATAAGAACTCGAGTTAAAGATAATGACTATAACTAAAAGATAAATACAGTATACAACAAAATGATAAGGCTAAATCTAATTGAAGATTTAGACCGTTAGAGATGATAAGCTGCATCAATTTGAATTACCAATGAACTACTTTTAAGTATTAGATTCCAAAGCTGTGTACTTTAAGGTCGAAACAAACCTAATTGGAGGTGAAAGAACAATTGAATTGAAGAAGAAACAAACCTCTAGCAAAAAGGATCTGACTTGAAGAAGATGAAGAGCGAGGGAGACAGAGGATTAATTACTGAATGGCGTTAGACTTAAAAAGGTCATTAATATAAGGGCCTCTAGGATTTTTCTATTATGGGCCAAATTTGGGTCTAAGCAATTTCTAGGTTTGGCCTTTTAAGGTTTAGTATATTTCGATCTGAGTTGGTGTCAATGTTCTAAAATACGCTATACGCTAGACGTACGATAAACCACCGTATAGTGTATAGACGTATATACGACCGTTTATGCGAAGACTATACGGTAAATATAATTAAGTAAAAACTTATATATATATATATATATATATTCATAATACATATTATATAAAAGTTATAAGTTAAAAAATACATATAATGAATACAAAATATTATATTGCCAAAATAGTAAAAACTTAAAAATCACAAATCTAAAATATAAAGTAATGAAAATATTAATCCAAAATAATATGGCTGCACCAAAGATTAAAGATTGAAAGAGATTAAACTAAATATTTTGAAGATCTTGTGATACATGTTTTGAATATGTGGAAGGAAGAAAAAAAACGATTAAGTTATAAAAAATGACATTTTATAGAAAAATGTTGTTATAAAAAATAGAAATTGTATATACGGTAGCGTATATACACTGTATAAATGGTGTATATACACCCTTATCGGTTACTACCGTATAGTTATATTGTATAATAGAAATATAATACAGCTCTTTACCGTACACCGTATATACGGTCGTAAATACGATATAGCTCTTCAAAGTAACCAAGTTGGTGTTGTCAAAGCAAATTAGTTCTATATCCCTTATGATTTTTGGGTTACTTTGGCTTTTAATACAAACAAAGGGTTTGGGCTGAAAAAAAAAAACAATTTAGTTAGGGTAAAATTGAAAGATTTTTTTAAGTGCAAAAGAAATAAAAATAAGGGTTGACAATTTTTTTACGATTTAGTTACAGGCAATAATCTGGAAAAGTTTGTGTAGTATTACAAAGTTTTAAAAAGTTTATAGCACACGATAGAAGGTCAAAAAATTCAGGTATAAAAAGTGAGAAATAAATAAGTATACGAAGAAAAAAATTGTCAACCCTACAAATAAATATGGTGGGCGATGGAGGGTATGGTGCACCAACAATTGTTTCCTGCAAGTGGAATTTGTGTTAAATAATTATGATCTAATTAAGATGGTAGCTTATCTAGAAGATTTGGCAAGCTTTTCGACCATGTATGGAAGATTTCAGAAGATTTTAGAACTTTTTATTGTCTTCTTTTCTCTGCATCTTTATATTCCGTGTATTGAATCATAGGGAAGATTCTCTAACATGTCATGCTAGAGTTTTTGCTCGTGTTTTCACATTTGTAAACTCTTTACCTCCTATTTTGGAACTATTTTAATAAAATATCAATGGTCGACAAAAAAATAACCTGTGCAAAACAACATTCCATCAAGTTATTTCTTGCAAATTTATTTTTTTTATCTAAAGAATGTAATCAATTATACGAAATCAAAAATAATATACAATTTAAGTTAAATAAGCAATTTGCAAACTCAAAAAAGAGTTTATCTTATGAGGTAGCTCATACTTATTAAAACTCGTTCATATTATTAAAACATGATTTAGAGATGGCAAAAGCCCTTACACTTAGCAGAAAGAAAACAATTAAGAAAAAAACTTCCAAAACTCAGAGACCTTCCTTGAAGCTTTTCTCCATCCTTGTGCTATGATTCAATTCAATATTCACAGTTCATAAGAAACAAAATCATCTAATGAAAAATATCTCAGCATTTTAAGAAGTTGAGAAAAGGTTCATGAAACTTACAACGTTTCTTGTTGATGGCATGATCAATTTCACAGCTCTGAGTAAATTCATTGATGGGTTTAAAAGCTATTTTCTTTTCCATGATTGTTTCAACATACACGTTGTCATTAATAATGGTGCAAATGAGCCGCAACTTCTTGATATTAGAACCAACCGGGATAGGTACTGATGTTCCCCAAACCAATCCTTCCCTATGCACAGAACTTAAAACTTTCTTTACCTTCACCATGATGTCGTAATCAGATCCCATAATAGTGAGATCACTTCCTTGAACCGAGGTCTTATCACTGTAGAAATAGACATACGATTAAAGAAACAACATTAGATTCATCCAAACAGTGAAATTTTACTACGAAATATGAACTTCTAACTCAAAACCAATCGACAATGAGTGGAATGACCCATGAATCTTTTATATCACTTGGAAAATCTCCACATTTTCGATGTGGGATATTCTAACACATTTCCTCACGCTCAATGGATATCTGAAGTGGAAGTTCATAGGACTAGACATCTACGGGTGGTCCATAATCCGGTTAGGTCTAGGTTTTGATACCATATTAGAAAACATATGTTTTCAACTTAAAACCAATATTCTAAAAACCAATATTCTACAGTAAGTGGAGTGTGGTCCAGTACTAGCCTTTTATACCATTGGAGAAATCTCAATTTTTTCGATGCAAAATATTCTAACAAACTTTAATCAATGAATAAATAGAAAACAATAAAAGATACTCCCTTTGTTTCATATTAGTTATCGTTCTAAGGTTTTTTTCTTGTTTTAAATTACTTGTCATTTTCATTTTCTAATGTAACTTTTGTAAAAAAAATCCAAATATAACCTTGTAGTACTAATAAATACTGTAATTAAGATTGTGAATTGATGTTATTTGTAAAGTTAATGTAGTCAACTTACAAAATTTCTTAATCTACGTAAAACAACATAGAATAACAAGTAAAATGAAACGGAGGAAGTAATGATTAAGCTTACGAGATCTTCAAGAGGGCATCAATGTGGTTGTACCAACGAAATATATTCACATATTGTGAAGTTGGAGGTTTTGGAAAAGCCCAAAAGACATTTATATCATCCGTTGAAACCTCGTACCTATAAACATACACACGCACATGAAAGTAATTAATGGTAATCACAGATGGTAAGGCCCTATTCTTTTCCGGTCACTTGTGACAAAGATAACGACACCGATTGCGATAACGACAACGACAACGATCACGACTGGTTGCTATCAATGATAGCAACCGCTATAATATGTTGGAGTTACTATGATCAGTTGCTATATTATTTTTAGGAATCACTGGGAACCGTTGCTGGCAGAGCCGTGCCTAAAAGGTTTTAAAATGGGCATTTGCCTAAGATCACACACAAAATTTGAATTAAGGCCACATTTTTTAGAAAAAAATTAGACTAAAGTATTTAAAATAATTGATAAATATGTGTATGTATTATTTGCCCACCAAAAATTAATAAGTTTTACTTGTGCAACAATGTCGTAAGAGAGGTTGAATTTTTTTGTTGTCACAGAATTGGTTCGACAACTCAATTTTATAAATTTGGTAGAAATGATATTTTAGAAAAACATTATGGCCTAGAACTTTTATTTCATTAATAATACTATTACCTAAATTTTGAGACATTTTTATCATTAGATTCCACCCGAATGCATGTGTTTGGGATTTTAGATATGATTTTGAACTATGGATCGGGTCTTGTTGATCTAACCGTTGACAAAAAAAAAAAAAAATCGAAAGCCATATTCTATTTACTCGCCCCATGCCCTAAATAGCCTCGCCAGTAATTATTTAATTAAGAGAGCCTAACACACTTAGAAAACGGATGTTCATAGTTTTATAACTTTGGTTCTAAATTTAATAAACCAGAATGAGAAAAATTTCTAACCCAGTGATGAAATTGCGAGTGAGAAGATACTCTTCAAGTTTCCTCAATCCAGCATTAGTGTCGAGGTTGGGGAAGAACACCATTGTTTATAAAGCTCGAAACTTTTCACTGCCGGAAAGCAGACATATAATATCAAATCAACTTAGAAAAAGTCTTCAAGTTAAAGATAATGAATGGAATAATTGCATGGAGTAAGAATCGCCACAGGTGGCGTTTTTGCAGATTAGTTCTGATTTTGGAGATGCTTTAGGCTTTTGAATAGGATCCTAATTAAATACAAACGGTTTGGCCTGAATTAGGGCAACTTTAAAAGATTTTTTGATTGTTACAGCGTAACAATCAAACAAATTAAAGTTAAGTGGTGTGTAAATATAAAATAATAAGTTGAATTCTTCTTCGTCTAGTGGTAAATGATTTAGCTAATGATTTTGTTATCATGAGTTCAACCACTACCTATTACAGATACTAAATTAAAAGTGGATTAGGATTTGTCGTTGCAATTATTGAAAGAAAAAAAAAAGTAACAATCTTTAAGAGAAGTAATTATACTTTTTCGTGATAATTTTATAAACTTTTTTTTACAAACTTCAGTGTTGCAAGAAATAAATAAATAAAGCAAAAACAAAGCTCTCAACTTTGTGTTATCATATTATCTTATAATTAAAGTTGGGTCAAAGAGAATGTCAACAACTTGGAGGAAATGACACATGCCATTTTGTAGGATCACTCGCTAACAAAATTGTATATTATTTTGTTATAACAATATTACAAGGACCAGTTCTAACAGTTGTGTTGATCTTAGCTTCTGTTTGTTGTTAGGTTTTGAGCTAATTAAACGGCTAAGTTCATGTGCTTGTTTTATATCCTATCAACTACATTTGTTCTAAGTAGTAATAGGGGCAGCTTGAACAAAGTATAAACATGTTAGTTTTGAGGTTCAATTTCAATTAAAAACTAAATTGTTGATGTTTAGTCAGACCAATATATGATCATGTTTTAAGTTTCATTAAAAAATTCGGAATCAAACTAGTCATCAGTACTGTTTCTTTTTTAAATTAATTGGACTTACAGATTACCAAAAAATTACATTTATTCTATATTATATGTCTCATAGCTAAATACTAGAGCAGGTGATCGCTAGCTCTCGTAGTGGCCCGACAATAAATTATTATATGCAGTGTCGTGGTTAGGCTATTTAGGACTTGAGCCTAGTAAAAATGTGGCTTTTAATATTAAAATATTTAAAAATTGTTTCAAATTGTGTAGGTAAGAGTAATGAAATAAAAGTTTTATTCCATATATCTTTTCTAAACTATCAATTTATAAAATTGAGTTGTTAACCAATTGTCGAACCAATTATATAACAACCAAAAAATTCAACCTTTATTTATGACATTGTTGCAAACAAGTATTGATTATCGAGTGTACGTATACAAAGAAGAAAGGGGCCCAAATCATGCCAAAGAAGTTGGTCTTGGCCACTCTAGATATTCCCATGATGTAAATAAATAGTTAGTTGATTATATTTTATATATAACACAATATTCTGTGTCCTGATTAAGAAACTAATAAATAGTTAGTTGATTAACAGATGTTGTACTTTCGTACGTACACTCGTCCTTTTCACTAGTTTATAAACTTCTTTGTTTCATTTTCTAACGATGAGTTTGATTACAATCTTAAAAGGGAAAACGAAGGAATTTTGTACTTTTGTTAATTTTTTTTTTTTTGGTCAACTGTTACTTCATTAATACTGAAAGAAACACTCCTATGGTGTAGAGTATACAAGAATTAAATAACAAGTTACTATTATAATACTACAAGCGAGAAAATTAACCTTATAATTCAAAGATCAATAAATTACATGAAAAGAAAAAAATCTAAACGAAAATCTTCAATCTTGCAAAATTTTTAAAATAAAGGGAGAATGTTGGCCAATTGTTTGGAGAAGAAACCATTTGTAAAACATCAGTCCAGTCTAACTGGAGAAGTGTTTTTTTTGTTTTCAATATTGTGCATGTCTTCATAACTTGTTATAACAAGTATAAATAATTTTCTTTTTATACTCCTAAGACGCAAGTAATCACGTTTATTTGGAATAAATTTTTTTTATAGAAAAACTGTAATTAAGCACTAAGATTAAAATATTTATGAGTGATGGAAATCATTATGCGTGAGGTGGACCAATATTCTATACATTTTATCAAAGAAGTTATTTATATACGTACTTGTACAACAACTCATTTTGCCAAAGTCAAGTCGTTATTTTATTGAAAAAGTCCACTCTTTGACGTTTATTTATTTTGTTAAAATGATATGAACAAAATCGATAATTGGACTATATTACTACAAAAACTAGCCTTAGCCTCAATACACATCAAAAACTTAAGTGAAATTTCTAACGATGGAGTCTCTATTATTACAAACACAAAACGGAGTAATAGATACCATAACAATGACTCTTCTCATCATCACAATCTCTCTTTTCGTCCTAATCTCTCGATGGCGCAAATCCCTTTACCCTCCTGGTCCAAAAGGCCTTCCCATTATTGGCAACATGCTCATGACGGACCAACTCACACACCATGGTCTATCCAAATTAGCTAAAACATTCGGTGGCTTGTTCCACCTACGAATGGGGTTACGCCACGTGTTTGTCATCACATCACCCGATGTAGCTAGACAAGTCCTTAAAGTCCAAGATATCAGCTTCTCGAACCGGCCTGTCTCTATAGCCATAAACTACTTAACCTACGACTTAGCTGATATGGCCTTTGCTCCTTATGGACCCTTTTGGAGACAAATGAGAAAAGTGTGTGTTATGAAGGTCTTTAGTCGTAAACGGGCAGAGTCATGGGCCTCGGTGCGCGACGAAGTAAACAAGATGGTTCGGTCTTTGTCTAGCAACGTTGGTAAGCCTGTGAATGTTGGAGAGCTTATTTTCACGTTGACACGGAACATAACTTATCGAGCTGCGTTTGGTGCGACCTGCGAGACGGAACAAGACAAATTCATAAGGATATTACAAGAGTTCTCGAAGCTATTTGGAGCATTCAACGTTGCGGATTTCATGCCATTTCTAGGCTGGTTTGATCTACATGGGATAAACAAGAGGCTTGTTAAGGCCCGTAACGATCTTGACGGGTTCATTGATGAAGTTATCGACGAGCATATAAAGAAGAAGGAGACTCTTAACGTTGATGAAGATACGGATATGGTTGATGATCTACTTGCGTTTTATAGCGAAGAAGAGACGTTAGTGAACGAGAATTTGTCGACTAATCGTAACAAGAACGCAGTCAAACTCACACGTGACAATATCAAAGCCCTTGTCATGGTAAAGCCAAAACATTACCACTTCTTTTTAATTTATAATTTTTCTTAATAATCATTCCTTATTAACAAACTTTTTTTGTTAAAGTTTATATTATATGATTATATAGTATGATTATATTTGGACCAAAGTTGCGATATTTTTCCTAAGTCCATCATAGTCTCGTGGCTAAAAAATCCTCCAGCTGTTGTATTTGGCATCTAGAGTTTGATTCGTAAAAATCGCATCTCCATATGATATTGTTTGGGGTTTTAAGGAGGACTTGCGCTGTAAATCGGTTTTGTCGATTTAATAGAAATGATATTTTATCCTCTTGACATATATAAAACATGACTTTTGGTTTTGGCGGGGACATGTTTGATAATTACACATTAGCTTGATGAACATCACTTTTGGTTTTGTTACTTTTTGTTTTTGTTTAGTTTTTTGAGAAGTTATTTTTGTTACTTAAGGACGTTATGTTCGGAGGAACGGAGACGATGGCGTCTGGGATAGAGTGGGCTTTGACGGAACTTTTACGTAACCCTGACGAACTAAAACGCCTCCAACAAGAACTCGCTGAGGCCGTGGGTCTTGACCGGCGCATGGACGAGACGCATCTTGAGAAACTAACATTCCTCAAATGCACACTCAAAGAAACCATGAGGCTACATCCACCGATCCCACTCATTCTCCACGAAGCCATTGAAGACACAAAGCTCCAAGGCTTCTCTGTACCTAAGGGCTCGCGCGTAATGATTAATGCCTTTGCCATCGGGCGTGACCCGAAACTGTGGGTTGAACCTGAAGCGTTTAAGCCTTTGAGGTTTATGGAACCGGGTATGCCTGATTTCATGGGGAGTAACTTTGAGTTTATACCGTTCGGATCGGGTCGGAGATCTTGTCCGGGAATGCAGCTGGGACTTTATGCGATGGAGGTCGCTGTAGCTAACATCATTCACTGCTTCTCGTGGCAGTTGCCGGACGGGATGAAACCGACTGACCTCGATATGAGCGATGTCATGGGTCTCACTGCTCCCAGAGCCACGCGCTTGATCGCCGTTCCTAACAAGCGCCTCATCTGCCCTCTTTAGTCTCTCTTTCTAACCTTTTGAATGTGAATGACTTTCGGCTCTGTTGTTAAAACCTTGTTTTATCATCTCTTTTACCTGTCATGTACTTGTGCGTTCTTTTTCTCCCGGGGCTTTGTCTTCCTCGAATAAGTAAAATCACAAAACAGAAATTTGGACAATCGTTCATGTACTGATGTTCAATACATCTTTATCGACGTATAGAGAGAATGAGAGATACAGTCAAAGGAAACAGTTTCAAAATGTCGACGTTTAACTAAACTACAAAGGTGCTATGGAAGTTCAATCAGACAAACCCTTTATTATGTCAACAGAGTTTCTCGATGTTTTTCGGGTAAAACATAAGAACGTGTAGGGGAAGTTTCTATGTAAAATGGTGAATATGATGCGTAATATTTTATACGCACCTGAGGAGGATGAGACAAGATGGGAGATAATATTCCGTTTTGCCTGATTAAGACAGTCATCAGTCTCGATCTGGTCTCTGAATCTGGATTAAAACGAGACATGATCCTACTTACATATGTTGGATTTAGTTAGAGAATGTTTCGAAAGACGGGATATGAGTTGCCGAGTTCAAGTCTTTCAAGGATTTGCTGAGTTTTCCATAGGTAAGATGAGTGACCTTCCATCATATTAGTTACATCCACCTGCAATGTTAGGGATTATTTGATACGTAATAATGATGATGATGATTAGTCTGATTATTTGTTTTCACTTAACATGAATTGAAGATAATATACACAAGGAGAAAAATGAGATTAACTTACATCCTCAATCCCTGGGATACAGACCGGTTGGATTCCAGCTAATCCTTGAGACAACAGACTGCGAAAATAAACATAAGGCAGAATGTTTAGATTTGCAGGTGAAATGGCAAATCGAAGAAATAAACCCAACATACTTTGCACGGAATGCAACTCCAAGGGTCCAATCATTTGTGGCGTAAACATTGATGAATCTTCCAGCAACTATCTGGTAACTCGACAAAAATACTCGTGTAAGATGATACAGAACACCAAAAGACAAGAAGGATTTTGCTTCCACATCAATTTTTGCTTATGTGTTGTAAGGGAATTTATCAAGAAGACATATTACCTTTCTTAAGTCTTGCCAATTCTCGTTCTTGATCGAAATTGGTGCTCCAAGAAGAACAACTCTTTCCACAATTGTAGCTGCCATGAATGTGTTAGGACTGGATTTAAAAGATAAAACTCTTTTACATGAAAGAGATATATGAGCGGGAGCAATACCGTTTTTCTCTGTCTCAGCTAGAGCCTGGAGGCACTTGAAGATAACACGTGCACCAAGCGAAAAGCCCACGAGAGTCACAGGTCTATATTGCAGGCAGGTTTTCGGGAACAAATAAATTCAACACTCAATTTTGTTTTGTATAACTTCCTATCATAAAGATTCGATGGAAACTTAATACCTATTTCCATGCAATCCTTTCCGAAGTGCTTCAGCAAGAAGTTTTCCCGCTTTGTCCGACCTGAAATAGGATTATACAAAAAGAATGCCATGAACTCAGTTGCAGTAATGTTTTCATCAAACTTGAGATTTCATTTCACATGATATTTTTATTACCTGTTAAGAGCAATACTCCATTTACTATCTATGATATCAGCAGCTACAAGGATTGTTGCCGGCCATGCCATCGCTGCTAAAAGTGAGTTTAGTACGGTGTACATTGCACCTTGTCTCATCAACTCCATAGCAACTCCTGCAACAATTTCATGAGGATGTTACTATTTATTCTCAAAGGAACCAGAAAAGGATAAGACTTACAAGTTTGTAAGTTTTGGGTAAAACTATATAATTACTTGAAGTAAGCCAATCCTGAATTGCAGTGCTCACAGCAATAATATTCTTGGATTCCCATTGCACGGTGTACCTAAGAAGCAATTACAGCAGACATACGAACATTGTGAATCATTAGTCACAAAAATGTAAGAGAAAACAACTCATGTTAATACCTTTCCAAGTTGCTAGTTAATCCTTCCCAAGGTTTTACAAAGTCTTCTTCGTTTAGAGCAAAGCCAGCAACTAAGATCTCCACTGCTAATCGCTAATACACCAACCGAAATAAAGAAAGATGTCAAGCTCAAAATTAGATTAATGCAGAGCAAAGAAATTTCAACATGAAGCGCAAACAATAGTCATCTAGCAGCAGCAAGAAATCAAAACTAACTCCTTGATTATGATTTTCTCCAACCGCTTTAAATTCAAACTCCTCAATTTCCCCAGTTCTCCTCGCCATCTTAGTACCAGCTAGCCCAGCTCCAGCAGCTATTTATGAAAATATGAAGAAACAAAACATAAGATTAAGCGCAGCCTTCTATCACAAACAGCTATACAATTATCATCATTTCAATCCTTTTTTTTTCTCAAAGGAAGGTCAAAAATCTACTTTTTATTTACCTCCAAAAGATGCTGCAACAGCAACTGAACCAGCAACAGTTCCGGCAGCCCCAGCAGCTGCAGCAAACCCAGTGGCTCCAATTACCGGAACTAGCGTGCCTAATGTTGGAGCCAATGCACCAAACCCTGCAGCGATTGCTGGAGCAGCCAATCCTGTTTTATATAAAATGTAAATCAAAACAAGTTCAGATTTAGCATTTCCCAAATCTAAACTCTAAATTTTCAAAAAGTGGGAAGCGATTTTGTTAGTAAGAAGAAAACGAACCACCAGTTATAGCCATCAAAGTACCCCCTGTTAGAGCAGCCGCTCCAACGATGCCTCCACGCTTCCATTTAGCCCATTCACTATCTGGTGACAGCGACTCAGCTTCCTTATTTTCACTTGACTTTTGCAATGCCATGGCAGAGCATGCAGAGATTGTTTCAACTGCTTCCTAGATATTACGGAAATGAATCATCAGCACAATCCAAATGCACCAAAATTGGGATTTAGATCTTCTTACAACTTCCCACAAATGTCAATGTCATCTTATCCTAAGTCCACAGCAAGATAACTATTATGAAACCATGACGTTTGTATGCTATGTGGTCATGCCAATGTCATCAGATCCTTAGTCTCCAATAAGATAGTTACCATGGTACTATGAGGTTGATATGCTATCTTGTAGTATAAAACATAAAATAATTTGAAAGAATGAAGCAAACAAACCATTTTAATCCACTGAAAGTCAAACCACGTTGCAAGTAACCGCAGAGCAACATGGTGCCGTGCATCAAAGCCTTTCCTATGCTCTGTACAGTTCTCATTCTCCTCATTTTTATCTGCCAAGCAAGCAGAAAGTAGCTCGTAAAGAACATTTATCTTCCTCTCATGGCTAAGCAATGCTACTTCCTCAACGGGTTTCACATGTTCAATAATCCCAGGTCTGTGGCCATCATCTCTAACTTCATCCTCCCTCTGACTCTCGTTCTCCTTAACCTCAGCACCAGATTCTGGGGTGGGAACGGAATACTTCTCACGACATTCGTTTTCATATTCCACATGTTTCTCCATCTTAGCTTCCACAGATACAGAGCTGCTTTGAATGCTTTGAACCATAGCGTCAGCAGCTGTAGCTAATGCGGTCTCTTTATCCACCATTTCACTAGAACTGTCATCATCACTCGCATTCTCTGAGAGTAACTTGATGAACTACAATAAATAAAAACAGGCA
Source organism: Lepidium campestre (assembly GCA_009757365.2). Classification (NCBI taxonomy): domain Eukaryota; kingdom Viridiplantae; phylum Streptophyta; class Magnoliopsida; order Brassicales; family Brassicaceae; genus Lepidium; species Lepidium campestre. The sequence goes on along the minus strand of WJSH01000614.1, from coordinate 30,100 downwards.
GCCAATGAAGAAGAGCTCCTCAACACATATGATTTATACTACGAATTTCGAAGATACAGAGGGAAATTGGTCATACCGCACCAATGTGATGCTTAGACTCAGAAGAAGCACCTATCTCCTCGAGGCCATCCCAAACTGAGGAATCAATCTGAAGACATCTGAAAGCGAATTACAGAGACAGCTCAAAATATATACATTACACACAAACGCATACGAAACATTCCAGATAATTTCGTCGTGATCATACAAAACGAACACCGGAATTCAAGAAACTGTGTCAGTTTAGAGAAAATCACCTGAAAACAGGTCGGAGGAGGCCAGAAACTTCGTGGACCCAGAGATCCGCGTTCTCAGAGATAGGATCACCGTCGCTACTAATTTTCTCTCCGGTAAGACGGTCGTCAGACTCTCCATTACCTTCGCCGTGGTCAGTGTCCGGGATTCCTGGTGGTTTAGTCTGACTGATCTGTGATTGGTTGAGCGCGATCGCAAACAATGCACTTGCCGCGTATCTCTGCGACGACGTCAAATTCGACGTAGCTTCCACCATCACATCAATATTTATCTCTATCGATAAACACAAAACAAAATCGAAGAACCAACAAAAACTTTCCGAATCCGAAAACAGTTAGTCTCATTTTCGATCCACAAAGAAAACAAACGAAGCCGTATTTGAATCAAAGAAACTTCGAGCCTACACTTGTCAGAATATAAGAGAGATGCATAAACATTTATATAAAGAGAATGAATCGTCACATACTTATCATTATCATATATATATATAGAATAAGATGATGATCGCTACAATGTTTTTGATTACATCTATGGAAAACAATTTCTTGCCCATTTTTATACTTCCTAAGTACAAACAATGTAAAAATACAGAAGCTTGGTCTGTGGAAAAACAATGGTTGCAGCCAAAAATACAGCGAAGAGACATTTTTGATCATATCTTCTTTATATGCACCACTCTTTTTTCGGTTTGGCTGATGATGAATCTGACACTTATTTATGTTCTGTAATAATCCTGCAAAAAAAGAGGAGGAGAGGGCATAGTCCACCATTGATTTGACTATCTAGGACATTGGATATCTATGGTAGCCTGTGCTCTGATTATGGTTCTCTCTATTTGGACTGATACAAGATCGACCCCATGGCTAAAAATGCACTGCGCTGTTAGATCGTGAGGGCAGTTGCATATCGTTCGTGGAGCTCATGGAGTCACCTTTGCTTACTTCTAGTGCTGGGCTATGTCCTTCAGCATGACTGAAACTATCGTTTATAGAGTGCTGGATAAATTCTTCAGGACCACGGAATGTTGAAGTTGGAGAAGGAAGCTGTTTTTGGGACTCCATGGCTTCCACTTCTGCCAAAAGATCTGAGACTGATTCATCACATTCATCAGGTCCAGCCACAATGGGTTGCCAATCTGTGGTATTAGATGCAAAGTTGAATTTGAAAGTTGGACTAAAGAGATATAGAAAGTCTATTTCTTGATTGTCTGGGAAAGACGCCAAACTCGAGTTAGAATCCCATACATTTGAAGCACTACTTGGAGTAGCAGCATTCCAGTTCTGTCCACATGACTGGACTGTAGCTGTTACTTGTTTCTCAGCTGTGCCGCTAAGACCTATACTGTTGTGATTACAAGCATTCTTTGCTGCATTGTTTCCATCTGGAACTGTTTGAGTACCATTCCATCTCTCATGTGGTGGTAGAGAGCAGTTTGAGTTTCCAGGTAATGTAGCAAGCGAAAGCGAACAACTTATTGGACTTTTTCCAATCAAAGGACTTTCAACGTTCCTTTTGTTCCAGAGGGAGACAGAACCTATAGTCTCCTTTTCATTACAAAGAGAAAAATCCAACGGCAAGGTTTGACCAAAATTGTTTCCTCTTTTGTTACTCACATCTGAGCTCCTTGTGATGACACTGTTACTGCTAGAAATGACACTCTGGTCAGTGCACACTGAGTTGGGACTGAAGTCAAGTATTCTACTCTCTACTGTAGGAATAGCCTCAGACCTATTTTGATCTTTACCTATAGTAGCTACCACTTCCTGCTTGGGGATATAATGATTCTGTAATGTCCCAGTTTTATGAAACTGCCCATTTAATGCGTCGGTCAAAAGTATGGAGCTGTTTTGCTGTTCACCCAGCCTCCATATTCTCAGCTCCGGCGGGAAATGCCCGCTTGAGTTCCATTGTTGCAGGTTCCATAAGGAAAATGGTCCATGAATCTTCCCATCTGGATCTCCATATAACCATACCATATTCGCATCCAAGCCATTTAATACGACTCTATTGGACAGAGTGGAAGACGTTTCAGGTTTTACAAAGGCGTGATTCCTGCTATCTGAAATGGAAGTTCCAACCTGAGTATTGTGCACATTGAATTTCTGTGACTCTCCTTCTTGATGCAGTTCAAATCTATCGCAGCTTCTGCTTGCATCAGCCTGGAAGGACACTGTTTCCGTGACTCCTCCGGCTGAGTTATCTGTGACGGGAGACCTCTCTTGATCAAAGAAGTGAGAATCAAGAAGCTTTAACATTTCAAAGTGATTTACTCGCTCCTTTCTGAACAATCTCATAAGCATAGAGTCACACATTATTTCTGAATTTTGGGGAGTGTTTTGTAGATTATTTCGTCTCACATGCTCAAGCACGAGAGTTTGAACATCATACTTTGATAAGGCAGAAATATCACCATTTTTCATATAACCCACAAAGTCCAAGAGCTCATTTGTTGCCCACGCAGCAGCACTAATCAATGGTGGAAGTCTGTCACCCAAAGAACCATTCGAATCCAAAGAAGGACCCAAGTTACTCACAGAAACAGCTTCCATTCTCCTTGCTTTAGCACGACTTGCTTTCACAACCCCAGGAGAATTCCCACCATCCTTTTCATGAACCTGACAAGTAGTTCTTCTCTTAGAAGCTGTTGAAGAAGAAGATTTCCATGGATTTCTTGCTTTAGTAAGATCATCTAACGACAAAGATAGCTTTTCCTTAAGAGAAACCCAGTAAATCTTAAAAAGATACTCCCAGCTGCCTTGATCGTCAAAATCCACCTGATAGAAAAGGCCTCAACATCCATAGTGCTGCAAGTAAAAGAAAATAGCTAAATGTTTAAGAGATTCTCGTACCTTTTCTTTGTTAGCTTCAGCTGCATTCTCAATAAGCATTATAGTCTTCATGCAAATTCCACAGAATCCTTTGTTTTCCCGTACAACTACATACTCTGAGCTTCTAACACATCTCTTACAAACTGAATACGGACAAGTATAACACATATAGAAAGAATCCTTTTGGCAAGCAGTACATATATGCCAACCTGAAAGAACAAAACCATCCTCATCTTCATTAAAGCTCCCAAAGAGTTCAAGACTATGAACCATTTTAAAGGAGGATGAATTGAACAAGTTACCACAATTCCATTTTGCTCTTGATCTGAAGAATGCTTCAGTACGCTTTACACAAGTTGGGTGATACACTTTTGGACATCCCCTGACATAGTAAGAAACCAACAGTAATCAGAAACCACAAAATTTTCCAATTTAGGAAGCACAAATCAACTAAAATAAATAGAGCTAAGCTGGAAAAAACCCTTCTTTAAGCTCAAACTTAACTCACCTACGATCGCAGAGAACAAGACTACCTCCATCAAAACACACAAAACACACATCTTCATCTTCTCTTCCCTTCCTCGAAGTCAGAGGTGAAGAAGCTTTAGCTAGTGTTCTCGGTGGTCGACCACGTCTAGCAGAGCGTTCAACACACTTCTTCAAACAATCCGAATCTTCTTGTAGCTTAACATCAACATCTACCGAACAACCATCAAATCTCGAAGCTTCAATAGGTAAAGTAGAAGAATCATCATCCAATTTTACATCAGTAACACATTCATCGACTCTCATAAGATCAATTTCCGGCATCGATTCTTGAAGCCAAAAAAACAAATTCCAGATGAAATCAAAACCAAAGAACTCAAAAATCAGAAGATCCAAGGTTGAAAAAGCTCAAAACTTGAAAGAGAAGAACCAAAAAAAAGCTCTAAAGTCGGCGAATTGGGAATTGAAGAACGGAGATGGTGGAGATGGAAGCGTGTAGGGAGAGAAGATACAGAGGGCACATGGAAAATGGAGTTACTTGGGAAACAAAAGCAAGAGAGAGAGAGAAGATGTGACAAGCCAGTGTTTGGTTGTCTCCTTTTTTTGACTTTCTTGAGAGAAAAAAAAAAGAAAGCTCTTTTTTTTTCTATAAACGCCGCTCATATGGCTGATTCCACGTGGACAAAGTTGAGGGAAGTGGGAGCCACGCGCGTCTTTTCCAATAAATTTTTTTTAATTATTATTATTTTTTTAATTTAGTGCGGAGGCTTTCGTGTCTTTAGCTTATTTACACGGACTTTTTTATTTTTTTAAATTAATTTATTAATATTTTTTATTCGTTTTTTAAAATAATTATAGTGGACCAAAGAGAAAATGAAATTGAACTACTTTTATTTTGTGATACATGTCGTGGTCGTAGTTTCCTGCTCTGGTCTTCTTCTCTAGCTACCTAACCATTTATCTTATCTTTTTAATTTTGATTTTCGAGATCTTCATTCTCTTAAAAGAAAATATTCACATATTAATTAGTTGACAAATGTATTTTCTTAATTAAAATAAAACAAAGTGGACAAAACGATTTAAAATAACTAAGACTTTATTAAAGTTGCAATGATTTCTAGCAAGATATTGTTTTATAACAGGATTAAACTGTCGAACTCTTATTAGTTGATTGTTAAATACTCAAATTAATAAGTTCAAGTATTTGGAATTTGTCTTCATCATGTTATATTAATTAATAGGGGTTTTAAATATGAGTTTAAATCATAGATTAAACCCTATCAATTATAAAAAAAGTTAAGACTTTTTTGATGCCAAAATTATTAAAACTCACTCCTTAATTTTAAAAAATTTACAAATTATAATAGAAATGGATCAAATTTTTGATGCCAAAATTATTAATTGGATGATCGAAAAGAACTAAACAAAAAAATCTTTAATCCCAAGATTGAACTGATACTTTAGAGTGTTTGGTTTCTCTCTTGTTGTATCTTTAGTTTTGTTTAGTATATATTGATAATATTATTATCAAATCAAAAGGTAAAAACATTAAAAAAAATATAACAAAAATCTTTCTCCACCAGAACAAAACGACATTTTGAGTGTTAAAGTAACTCTATGAAGTGATTGAAAGATAGACCTAACTATATTAATGCGTTCAGGTCTCTTGTCTAGCTTGAGTAAAGCTTTGTTTTTTATTTACTTTATGGTAAATTAAGCTTTAATTTATATATCTTTTTTATAAGACAAATCTATGATAAAAGATTAATAGTAATAAGTACAATTAGCTCATCGTAAAGATGAATATGTCGACAGACAAAAAAAAATGAATATCTCGACGACAAAAATAGAAGATAAATATGTCACTCTAAAATCCTTATATTCGTATAAATAATATTCAGTTGGGTCCAAATAATTTTTTTTAAATAAGACCAAAAAAAATATTTAAAAAAAAACTCAACTGGTATTTACTATTTAATATGAATTCATAATAATATATGAAACAGAATTAACCGATTGATCAAAGGTCGATGTGACTTGATTTCACATTTGCCAAAAAAAGATCAATCTCATTAGAATGTCATTGTTAAATGTAATTATCAAATTAACGTGATAAAATAGCTTTGACTTCGAGTGATATAAATTAAAGGAATATATTTTTTTTTAAACAGTAGAACACTATCGAAAGAAGTTTAATTTCACCCAAAAATCAAGAAAGAAAAAAGAGCAGGATGAATAATATGGAACACAATTTCCTTTTATAGAGAAGAAGAAACTTTATTTTATAATTATGTATTATATATTTTTTGGAATTTTTTGTAGAGAAATTACTTATAATTCGAAACATATAAATTAAAAAATATTGAAAACCTATTAATCTACTTTTTTAAATAATTGAACCTTAATGCCAAGAAGTTAGTGGTTCAATTGGATTGTCCCAGATTTAACTTGGCATCAAGTGGTAATTTCGAATCTCACTATATTCTATTTGAAGCATTAGACTATGGATCGAGTCTTGTCGATCTAATGATTCTAATTGTTAATAAAATAAATAAATATTGAACCTTAATCATGTAATGTACAAGTTTAAGGAAATATAGTTTACGTGTGTTTGGGGAGAAAAAGAAATCGATCATTCATTCGTGCAAACAAGAACGAGTTCAAAATTCAACGGTCTTGATTTTTATAATAAGACATAAAATAATGAGATCTCAACAACATAATTTACTTATTTATTTGTCCGACATGGATTGACAAGAACCCACTCTATGAGTTATACGAAGTAATTTATTTTATAATCACATATTATATGAAGTTGTATATTGGGACATCAATTAATGATGTATTTATCATTGTAATCTTAAATTTTTATATGTTTATTCGACACATGATGCGTCAATAATCCACCTTTTTTTTTGTTTTAAGATTTATATTAATAAACACTCCACCTTTTACATGACTTATAAAACTTGTTTTTATATTGATTCTTAATATAAATTAGAACTTAAACAAAGTCATTGGAGAGGTCTTTGGTTGAACTAGCTTTATTCATGTCGATGTTGTTATCGGTCTGACTTTGGTTGTGGCTTCTGGTTTTATTGGTGCTATCTAATGCTCATATGTTACTTAATGTTTGATCTAAATTTTTGTTTTAGTGTTTTTTTTTGGTGTTTGTCTTTTTTAATATTTTGTACATTACATTTTATTTCTAGAGATTTGTTATTTGCATGCTTGTGTTTTGTCTTTGTTTGACCTTTGATCTGGATGTTTTTCTGTCTGCTTTTGTATTGTTTTTTTGTCCGATTTATAGTTAAACCTTCCCCAAACTTCTACTATTATTACTATTACTTAGGACAAACACGATTTTTTGAAGTCAAAACTCATATGAAAAAGAAAACATAAGTGACACTCAACCATTTGACCAAATGCATTTTTCCCTATTTATTTTTTCTTATATAGCTCATGGTAAAACTCAAACCTATGAAAAGGGTCAAACTAATCTATGGGGAGGTGTAGCTTACAGATAGACCCTCATTCTCTCTGAATATGCAAATGGATCGAAAGCAATGACTCATATTTATGTGGTATTCAAGGCAATGTGTTTTTGTTTCGCATAGCAGGTGGATCTGAAACGTATTGACGTCTCAAATCCGTTTTCTTACTACTTGATCATAAGGCTTCGGATCCCCATTTCTTTTTGTGGAATCTTTTTATTATAATTTTATTTTCAGATATAAAAAAAGTCAGTGAATAAAACTGCATCATTTTCTGTTTGTGGCTGAAATAAAAACACAAAATATTTTGGATGAACTGTTATTCATTCAAGTTTGGATAACAAAACAGTAGTAAATACTAAAGAATGCATTTGTTGTTTGTCCAAATAAAATGGTTATTTCTATATATAATGCTACTCTATATTGAACTCCTAGTTGTTTTACGACACTCAGACAACCACAAGTCGATGTGTTCTACTACACGTTGCCTCACTTCGTTTACATTATTTAATAAGCTGCAATTATTTGATTTACCTGAAAACAAAAAATTTGTAGATATTAGAATCCTTCTTTTGAGTTTTCATATAAAGCAGAATTGCTTATACCTTCAAGGACCATTGGAGATTGAGGGCATCCTCTTATATCAACTCCATGACCACAATTATGACATTTCATAATGTAAGAAGGCACTGGTTCATGAACAAGTTAGTGTCTTAGAAGATAATACACAAATTCGAAACAAAACTTGTAAGAAATATCGATTTCGAAATTGATAATGAATAGACTTTACATTCAGGAGATGAGGTCTGTTTAGAAGCATGACGCCATGGATCTTCTGACCCATTTGTGAAGATGATTTTGGTTGCTGCATGCAAATTAAATTCCCCAAAATATTTTACAATTTAATATACAATTATATATTAAAATGATTTTTTTAAAGGTTTAATTGTTGCCAAGACCGTTATAGTCTGGTGGCTACATGCCTCAGTTGTTGTATTTGACATCATAAGTTCGATTCCGGGAAATCGCATAATTACCACATAATATTATTTAGGGTTTTAGCAAGAGTTTAGGCTATAAATCGGATTTTGTTGATCCATTGTAACAAAAAAAAAAGTTTAATTGTTAGTTACCATTGAGTTTGTCGCCTCCATAATACAAGTTTGTTGCATTAACTTTAGGGTCAAAACCTTTTCCAAAAAGACTCTTGCATAAATCCAAATGGAACCTATAACAAAGTAATAAATAATAAATAAAAATGTACACACTGCAAAAAATGTATGTATATATAAATATTGATTCAAGAATGTTACATACTTTATATTGATTTGCTGAGATCGAACACTATCAATTTCAGGTGCCACCTGAAAAAATCCAAGCTCTGTACAGACTTGAAACCACCATAACCGATATGCACTGTCTGCAGTTACTACAATGTTTCTCAGATGTTTTCTGTTATATGTTTTAACACTTAGGCCCCAAATTCCAATGCAATACTCTCTAACATATCTAGAATATGCTTCCTGCATTACAAACCCAATTTAAAGTTTAATAAATTCTCGAGTTTTTTGCAAAAAAAAAACTTTCAACTCGTATATTTTTGCACTTCGTACCTTTTATTTCTGAAAAATACAAGTCTGTGAAATCATAAATAATACATAATATAATTTTTATATGTATTTTTGAAAAGCTTTTTAAGATCACATACATTAGATTTTCAAGTTTTTAAGAGTATATTTGAGTTTCTCGTAGTAAAAACTTCAATTTGTTATATTATTAATCATAATTTTAAAATTTTAATGGTTGTAGTGATAGATTATATTGCATATTATTTATAGTTTCGCATAATTAAAGGTAAAGTTACAAAAATAATGACAATTTGAAAGATTTTGCTGCATAAAATGGTAAATTTTAAAGCCATATGCAGCGTGGAAGTGACTATAGTAAACAATGGAAGCTTACCACTAAATCATTACCATTCTTTTTAGCTTCAACAAGTGGGACACATAGATCATCTTGGTTTCCATATTGGAACTATAAGATTTTGAACATTAACTAAATGTTACTGATGATCACGCAAAGATAAGAACAAAGAATTGATAAAATTGATTATATATGAGTGATCCTTACCGCCATAACCGCTGCATCTGCGGTAAAGTATAGAAAATCAGCATCAACATCAAGCTGTAGAAGTTAACAAAAAAAAACATCAAGCTGTAGATTTCACAAACTTATTATGAGACTTCTAGTTTAATTATTTCAATTCTAAAATATATAGAGGGTAGAGAAGATTAGAAAGAAGATAGAGACCTCAGTGGCATTGAAGAGAGATTTCACTGCCTTTTTGTTAACTTTAAGCCCTAATTCCAGTAATTTATTAGTCTCTTGTAGTACAGATTTGCATTCTTGACCAGCTGATTTACCTATCTTCTCAAAGTGTATACAAAATGATCAAACTTTGTTACCACAATTATACTAAAAAATTGAGTTATTACGACGGAATTTATGACTAAAAATATTAGTCTCAAATTTGTGAAGTTTTATATACGATTTTTTACGAATTTGCAATTTTCTGAATATGTTATTGTGACTATATTTTTTTTTGGATAATAAAGGTAATCTGGGTGAACCTAACAAATTCCCCTGATATAATATAATAACTATGTTATGTTCTGTAACAACTAGTGGCGAAATTGTTACTCGGTATTATGACGTCTTAGTTACGACATTGCAACCATTTGTAAATTATTATTAATTTGTAACAATATTTTTATATTACCTCTTCCAAAAAGAACATTGTTTAATGCCAAAAATAATTACCTGCTGATCAAATTTAGAGAATTCATAGATGGTATGAACAACTGCAGAACTAGCAAGACTTCCACACGTCAAATTCGGGAACTTAAGCCGGAACCATGCACTTAAAGCTCCAGCATAAGAAATTCCAAAGAAGAACCAAGGATTTTCACTGCTTATATTCAACTTAACATTCAAAGATTCCTGCATCATCAACAAACCCTAATACACCAATTTTCTAGCTTAAGATATGATCTCATGTAATAAAAGTAAAGCCATCAAGACTTGCCTGGTAATATTGTCGGAAATTCGCCAAATCGAAAAGGGCTTGTTCGGATGTAAGACATTTCAAATTCTCTGTAGCTAATGAGTTAAAAGGATTGCTTTTTCCATAGTATCTATGTTCTAATGAAACCACACCAGCTTCTAACTTCTTTGCTAGTACCTAGATATATAATTATGAAAACATCAATCAATCTACTCAGATTTTATATACAAGAATCGAGTTAGTAAATTCTTACATTCATATAATCATTAGCTATGCCATTACAAGGACCTTCACCACATATTATCAGAAACATTGGCCCATCTGGAGCTCTAAAGTAGTCCATAAATTCAAAGTATCGTTGTCTAAATTTGCGGTGATCCTGTGATTATGATTCATATATAGCAATGACTGTGATCATCTTTTTTTGAAAATCTTGAAATGAAGAAATCAGTGAAGAGAGGTTACATGAGGAGAGTAATGATCTAGGGTTTGATTAAACCATAGCTCATTGGTGGTCAAGTAAGGGCTGCTTCTGGAGACATCATTATGAGACATTCCAGGATGCAATAAGGCATATGAAAACGTCGAACATGACACAATCGTAGTTAAAGTGGTGAACAGAATAAAGCTGAGCTCCGACCACATTTGTTCATATAAGCTTCATCGCCACCATCATCGGTTCGGGCAATAATATTTTTTGTTCTGTTTTTTTTAATCAATATTTTTGCTTTAGCTAATTACTTTTCCACGTTAATTTCCTTATCAGACAATTGTTTGTAAAAGTTTGTTTTGTTGGTCAGCAAATTTTACATTACGAAAAATAAAAACTTAGACCGAAAAGAGAGGAAAACCACTTTCTAAAAAAGGAATGAAATTAATGGTTATAAACAAAAACAAAAACATAAAACAATGTTAATTTGTGTTTTTTCATCTGTAATATAAACCACCAAGACTAAATGTCATGATCATTCGATGTTTACAATCTAACTGTTGTAGTTCAAGTTTTGAGTTTGGATGCCTTAATGTTAGATTGAAAATTCTAAAATCACACTCAAATTGCCACAAGTATCCAAAGGAGCACCCCATGCAATTGTTTAAGAAGTTACAAGTTTGAATCTTGTGCGGGAATGAGTGACCAAGGCCATAAATAGTACAGTCAAATACTGATTCCGGACTTAGAAGGCCGAAGGCCCGAACCCTGGTTAACAAAAAAAATCGCCACAAGTCGAACTATTATGTTGTGCATGAAACATTATTGGGTCTAGATGGGCTTTATAGGCGTAACGTTTTTTCGTAGCGTAGGCCACATTTAAAGGTTTCAAATTTTCAATAAAGTATGATTTGCCATCAATCAACGAAGATACATAAATCACAGTCAAAATAAAAAATAAACATTTTAAATTATTATGAATATTATATGGGATGTGTTTTTATAGATCCATTAAAAATTTAGAATTTTGATTGGTCGAATACAAACATTTTTTTTGAAAACGAGATATTTGTTTTGATTGGGCATTATGACTTATGAGACTTGAACGATAAAGATAGTGGAAGCAAATGTAAGTTTTACCACTTAAACTATCATTTCTCTTCACAAATTAGATACAAAAAATAAAATTTTACTTGGGTTTACATAGCTTATAATTGGTCATTAATATATATTATAATAATTTTATTATAAGTATATTAATTTTTTGGGATGTTATATTGATTTTAAAGAGATGGATATCAAGTTGCTTGGTACACGATACACTCTGATTGAGTTTTGGATAAAAAGATGTATGTATCATTTCACATTTTCTATATTTTTATTATCTTATCATCTGTATTTTTTTCTGTTATTATTATTCCATCTGATTCTAGAAGAAATTGATTTCGTTATTAGATTTTTCAAAAAATATAAAAAATGAAAATGGAACTAATAGCATATATTGAAGTGGCTGTGGACCTTGTGTTATTAGGAATAGGATGATTATAAATTTTATGATTTTCTTAATTATGTCACTTTGAAAGAGTACCCACACGTCCATCTTTCACCCAATAAAATTTTTTGTTGTCCTTGTGTATAAAATTTTTTATAATAGCGTTTTTTTGAAATTGTCTTCTCTTTGCTGAGAGTTTGCGAGTACATCTTAATTAGTACTTTTTATCGATTATTAGATCGATAACTTCCGGTTCATATTTTAAAGCTTACTTTATAAAATTCATTTTAATCTTCCAACTTGTAGTAGAAAGTAGTGGAGAATTGTCGAACCCTTAATGTTAAAGTCATTAGTTGAACCATTTAAATTACAAATTTGACGTTTATTAACGTTTTTACCACTAAAATTTAACAGTTATATATATGGTTTAGTTGAAATTAATGATTATATATATATACTTAATGTATAGTTGAAAGTTGTAACTCTTTAAACTAAATTATTTTCGTTTATTCGGATAAAAACACTCAAAACTAAATTAGTTGCTGCTACTTAGGCCTGAACATATTACCCGGATCTGAAGACCTAAACCCGAACTGGACCCGACGTAAATATCTTATTGGGTCCTACATCTATTTAACCAAAAACCCGAACCCGAATCCGAACCGAAACCCGAATGAATACCCGAAAACCCAAAATATAATTATATTTTAAAAATTATTATTTATATTTATATTTTTAGTAACTTAAATATAAAAAAATACAATTATAAATCTCACTATATTAGTAATTTAAGATTAAAATAACTAAAACAATCCAAAATTATACAAAAATCTTTATTACGTTTTTGTTTTTTAAGTTTTTTAGTTAAACTTTTATTAGTTTTAAAATTTTAAAATAATTTAGATAGAAATACCCAGATCCGAACCGGATCGGAACCGAACCCGAAAATTTTCGGGTCTTTTTATAGATATCCGAACCGACCCGGACCCGAAGGTACCCGAACCAAACCTGACCCGAAAATTAAAAATACCCGTATGGGTCTTAAGTCTCTAGACTTGAAAACCCGAACCTGAAAAGACCCGAACCGAACCCGACCCAAAACCCAAAATGCCCAGGCCACTGCTACCTCTCTTGAAAGTTAATTGGATTTCGATTTCGATTTGAGACTGTTTTATATATGATCCATCTATGAAATGCTAAACTTTTTCTCGTCTCTCATACATATATATAATTGCCCACTCTCATATCATATCATGATTAATCATCGTCTCTTTCTCTTCACGGTTTCATTTCTGTTTATTCATTTTCTTCTAATTATTTAATATATCACTACAATTTGGTGAAAATATGTCAACCGTGTGAGTGTACTGTACTTGATTACTATAGTAGCAACAACAACCGGCCCAAAATTATTACAACTTATTAATTCAGAGAAAGAACTATCGAGACACAGTTAAACTATTAATGACAGTATACTACCGAAAATAGATGAAACTTAAAACAGACTTCGACCTTTTAATATATAAGCCAGAAAAATTTATAAGCAAGTAAACTTTTGAACTTAAAGTTTATTATGTGTTGACTCTCCATTTTGTTTTGTCAACAAACTTTATAGATTATTCAAAAAGCTTTAAAACTTGAGAAATAAAGTCAATGTTTTTTGAAAAAAAAAAGTCAATGTTACCTAAACTATTAGTTGAGACATGTAACCATCAGATTGGAAAGAAATCGTGAAATAAAGTCAATAATTACAAAAGTTATCTAGTTAACTATCCATGAAGAAATTTATTTGGTAAAATAGTTAAATGTCCACTTCAGACAGTTATTTTTACTAAAATTAAACTATGAACAATTACATAATCCGTTTGATGATTAACAAAATTAATAGAAAAAGATATCTAAACTGTGAATTGACCTTGGTCTAGTGGCAGATGGTAAGTCCACTGAAGATATGCATATTTACACTCAGGTATCGAGTCCCACTGCCTACATTATGTAGGAACTTGGTTAATAGACCGGCTAATTGTGGGCCAATATTGATAAAAAAAAAAAAATATCTAAACTTTATAGTTTATAAGAAACAAAATTCTTTGGAATATCTCACATATCTAGTATATAAATGTGAAATTTCAAATGTTTTTTTTTTCTTTCTCATTTTGATAACTGGAAGAATCTCATACTGATTTTTAGATTAATCTCTACAATCAATAGAAAAATGGATTCATGAAAAATTTAAGCCGTAGCTAAAATTAAGTTAAAAATGTGAAAGTTTTTTCTAGTAAGAAGCTTGTATCTCACATCACATCCATAGTGATATTATAATGTTTCAGTACAACGCATTATGTTAGTGGAGAATAATAGAAAAGAAAAGAGTAAACCCCAAGATTAATTGATATATGATTGTAAAAGCTATACACACATAAGATCCACATGTGACAATTCTAGAATATTATTATTTTTTCATAGTCTATTTTTAATTAATTATTCAAAAAGTTCGTTTTCATTTCTAATAAACACTTGTAACTAATAAGAAATTTTTAATCATGTGGCTTAATTTTCACTTTTGCAGTCCATTTAGAAGAGTATGAAATGAATATATATTCAAAGGTACATTCAATAGAATAATGTACTTTTTTGAAAATTATTTGTTTAAAGTCCAAAAAATTACTTGCAAGCTTAGTATTGGAGACACAAAGTTGACCTTAATATCTAGAAGATTAGTTTTGAATGATAGTCATTGTCTTTGTACTAATACAATTATGCAAACAAAAGTATGTAGTAGAAAACATATTTATGTAAAGTTTATGAATGAAAGACAATTTTTAGAGGTTGTACATGATATTGGTTAGATTTAAATCCAATTGGGTTATTATAGATGATGTGATGTATAGGTTTTGTATCTTATTAAGTTCTGATTAATTGGAAATTTTATATGCCATGTATGCCAAAAAAATCTTTAATCACTATCATATATATCAACGAACAACATACATAGTTCATCAGAAATATGTCTTTTAGATAGATTTCTGACGGATTTGTCCATCTGAAATCGATTATTTTCTTGTAATAGATGGATAGATGTTCAATTATTTCTATTCCGATACATGGCGAAGACGATTTGTTCTTGGTAAATTCCGAAAGTTAGATCAAATAAATAGCATATGGAAATTTAGCATTATTGTTATATAGAAATTTAGCATTAGTTTTAAATTTTAGCACGTATCAAAATATGATTTGTTCATTTTATCATAGTAATGATGGACACAAAAAATTGTAGTTACTATATGGTTCAATTCACCACTATATAAATTAGAATAATTAGAGTATTTTTCAATGATTTAGGAAGGTCTTTTTCACGAAGGTTTAGGTGGGTTCTACTCAAGGATCTTCTTTTGCCGGTTACGCTAAATTTATTTATTGGAAAGCTTTTTTCTTTCCGACACAGAATATGACTACAAACTTTCTTTCTTAATTTCTTTTTTGCCGAGAAGAGTTTGAATCGGTAAAATGAGGTAATTTTTTTAACCAATTTTTGCTTTGGATCAAAAACTTTTATAATACACAAACAATATTAATATTAAGTAAGATAAACACGATTCCTCAAAATCGAACTCAGGTGAAAAAAATAACAGAGATGGATGTTTTATCAGTTGACTAGCAGAGGTTCTTCGATGAATCATTTGACAATAAATTTGATGTTATTGGAAAACATATTTTGCAATGAAAATGACTGTCATTATCTGAGAAATTAAAATGAACCCATTTCAAATCATCCATGGAAATTAAAGGGTGTATTTGTCTAAAGACACTTTTTGGATTCTTTTTTTTCTTCTAAGTTTATAAACCTAAATTCACAATAAGACCATGTACTAGCTAGATACTTTTAGATTTGTAGATACATGTATATACCTAATATTGGCTAGTTATAAATACTGTAACATAGTAGATTAATACATAAGTAACAGTGTCTGGTAACAAAAGAAAGAAACTTGAAAGTGAATAAATAAATAAAACCAGAAAGATATTAATAAAATAAAAAAAGAAACAAGAAAAGAGTGAAGTGAATGAATAGGGACATGAAGAAGGCCACGCGCAATTGAGCGGTCCACACTCTCTCCTCTCTTCACCCTTAAATTCACCAATTCACATCGTCTAATTCCTCCTTAACTCTTCTTCTTCGTCTTCCTCCTCTCTTCTCTCTTTTTTTCTCTCCAATATTGATTATTGATTAAGTGGCTCTCACTAAACATCGAATCTATCTATAAGGTTTTACTTTTGTTTTCATCACTTACTCCATCAAATATAGTTTACCTTTATATCCTGCACACGATTTTTAAGGTAACCCTAATATATCATTAACAAAAGAGATTTCAAGCACATACATATAACCTTTAATCAACATGTATGTGTTCTTTGAAGTTTGTACAACGTAGTTCATTTGTAACTTTTTAGCATCCTTAATTTCTCTTTTGATTATATGTTTTATGGTGCCTGTTGATCCGGAAATTGAACGATCATATATACCTTGATTGATCTTTGAAATATGTTTAACAATCACGACCGTTAAAAACAGTATATTTTTATCGTCGTTTTAAGTTGAATCTGCAACAAGAAAAGAAGAAGTTATAATATAAATATTTTTGATGTAAATTTATTTCTTAAAAATAAAAAATCTGAGTTTTTATGAATCTATAGGTTTAGATCAATATAGTCCCCTGATTTACTTTTTTTTTTTGGAATAGAAAAGTAGTTTTTTGTTTGTATCATTTAGTTTATTGATGATTATAATAACGCCGTTCTTGATGATCATTGCCTCCATTCACTAAAAACATACACAAGGTTACAACATCATTAGTAAAAATCTNTCATGTCCGTTTTGTTCTGATCTCATCTCTTCGATTTCTTCAACTCAAAAAACCTAAATTCAATACATATATATACACAATTTTATCTATGTATGTGTATAAATGTATTTACGTTCTTGATCATAAAACAC
>WJSH01000614.1:0-12996 GCA_009757365.2 Lepidium campestre | reverse complement strand
ATGTCAAGAAAGTTGTTAAATGGTAATCAAGTGAAATGAGCTTTATGATTATATATCTTGTAACATTTTGTCAACTATCTATCAAGTACTCTACAAATCACAATTATTTTTCTTCTAAAATTGTAATAATTTCTTCTTCTTCTTCTTTTATTATACCTCTAACATAATATCGTCTTCCACTATCTCATATTCTCATTCATTTGAAATCTTCTCGAATCATATGTTGTGTGATCTTAAAGATTTATTATGTATAAGTATAAATACGTGTTAAGAGCATCTTTTTGTACATGTATATTTATACTATTGTTCATTTTGGTTTAATGTTCTTGATGTAGATAATAATGGAGTCAATGGAATCTTGTAGCGTTCCTCCAGGATTTAGGTTCCACCCGACCGACGAAGAGCTTGTTGGGTACTATCTAAGGAAGAAAATCGCATCGCAAAAGATCGATCTTGATGTCATCAAAGACATCGATCTCTATAGAATTGAACCATGGGATTTACAAGGTAAAAGAGATATTTCAATTACTTCAATTAAGACTTTTCATATTTATAATCTTAATCTTGATTATCAGCTTCAAATTGTATATGTTACAGAGCGTTGTCGAATCAGATATGAGGAACAAAATGAATGGTATTTTTTTAGTCACAAGGACAAGAAATATCCAACAGGGACAAGAACTAATAGAGCAACTATGGCTGGATTTTGGAAAGCCACAGGAAGAGACAAAGCTGTTTATGACAAAACAAAACTAATTGGGATGAGGAAAACACTTGTGTTCTATAAAGGACGTGCTCCTAATGGCAAAAAATCAGATTGGATCATGCATGAGTACCGGCTTGAGTCTGATGAGAATGCACCTCCTCAGGTATTGCATTAATGTTCCACATATTGCATTTTCAATCTAATAGATCGACCACATTAGTCTAGAATTAATTGTTAAGTTAAATATTCATGTCCTCTTTTTATAAGAACTTCCATGAGGTTGGTACTTGTGAACTTCTACTTTAGTGAGGACAAGACAATATTGTTTTAATTAGGGCTTCTTGTCTCTTTGGGAACTTTTGTGAAACACACTAACTTTTAGGTTAAAGTCCAACACTTTATATTAGTTATGTAGGATAATAAGCATTTGTAATCAGAAAACAAAAGCAAGTAAAATCAAAGTCTTTTTACATACCTTTTGTATTTATCTTCACCATATATTGGTATAAGCTAGATTTAATCACTAGATAATTAATATTCTACTTATGTTTATAAGGCATAGTGAATTCTGTATTATATTTCTGTGATTGTTTTTCCAATACCTTAAAGTCAACAAAGTTCCAAAGTGAAACTCTAATAAATTTCATGAGTATATGTACCTAAACAATTTACTAGCTTTCTTCCTTTGTGGTCTCACACTTTTGAAGCTTTTGAAGCATGTCCTTAAGTGTGTCTCACTAAAATTAAATTGCCTTTCCTCCATACATTTTTTTGCATTGCCTTAATTATGGATTATGAATATATACATAAACTTTTGGATTATACCATTTCCTGGCTAAGCTCAATGATTTACATTGTCCAGCAGCTTCCTATGGGCTAATGGACCCGAGATTAATTGGGTGGTAGAAATCCGGATCACGAGGGTTATCAAAAAAAACTATTGGATTATATATTTATATGAGTTCTTACCAAGTTTTTGAAACATCATCAAAACAAGTGAAAGTAAAGTCAAGACATCACGACTTCTTATGATAATTTGTTTGTATATATGTATTGTAGGAAGAAGGATGGGTGGTTTGTAGAGCATTCAAGAAAAAAGCAATAGGTCAAGCCAAGAACATGGAGACTTGGAACTCAAGTTACTTCTATGATGAAGTCGCATCTAGTGGAGTAAACTCTTTCATGGACCCCATTGATTACATATCTAAGCAGCAACATGACTTTTTTGGAAAAGGTTTAATGTGTAAGCAAGAATTTGAAGGAATGGTTGATGGTCTAAACTATATGCAATCGAATCAGTTCATTCAGCTACCGCAACTCGAAAGCCCTTCTCTTCCAATGATGAAAAGACATTCGAGCTCAATGACCATAGCATCAATGGAAAACAATAATAACTACAAAACCTCATTAGAGGATGAAGAAAGCTTTGAGTCAGTGAAAAGCCGAGAGAATAGATCGAGGAAGAAGAAAAAGCAAGTAATGATGACAGGAGATTGGAGAGAGTTAGATAAGTTTGTTGCTTCACAACTTATGAGCCAAGAAGATCATGGAACTTCAGGTTTCGCAGGTCATCATATAGTTAATGAAGATAAAAACAACAATGATATGGAGATGGATTCGTCGATGTTATTGAGCGAGAGAGAAGAAGAGAGTTTCATTAGTGAGTTCTTGAGTACAAACTTGGATTATGATATTGGGATTTGCGTATTTGATAATTGAATGAAACTACATAATGCCATATGAGATATGTTGGTACGTTATGCCTCACACTTAACATGCAAAAACTAATAGTATATAATTTGAAAAATATTTAAACATATATGGTTAGCCATACATTTCTAGCTTTTATGAAATGAATGCCTTAGGTTATGAAAGAATGATATGATCTTATCTATAATTCAAATTAACTCTCTTAGACGAGACTACGTGACTATCTGAAGTAGATATATGTCTAGCTCTTTATGAAAAGAATGTGTTGGGATTGTGAATAAATGAGGATATAAATGTACATATATATTATGTTGCATTCTATTTTTTCATCATCGAAAATTTCAATTTATAACTTAAAATCTATTATACGGTACTACACAATTACCTGTTATCAGAATTCCGGTGAGAAATAACCATGCAGCTAAGACAATTCCTCTATGTTAGAGTTCTTGTTACCTCATGGCTTATGAAGGAATGAATTGTGTGTGTGTTTCTTTAGAGTTTATAAGTTATGTAGAGATGATTAAAGGTAGAATTAAGTAAGTATTAATAATGAAGATAAGAAGTTAAAATAAAAGAAAAGAAAGAGAAAGTGGGGTCATTAGATGTCGAGCGTGCGGTGTGCAAAACGGGGCTCCGTTGGGCATGCTTTGTCGTCCACAACACTTAAACGACACTTTGGGAGCAAGAGTCTTTTTTATAAATCTTTATTTTATTTCATTTTAATCAATTTTTTTTCTTCTTATCTTTGTGTTCACTTGGATGAAATATTGTTTTATGAATGGTATATGTTTGTTCTCACTTCTCATGCAAATATTCCAATGAGGAAAATTACATGAGATCAAGTTCCTTAAAGGAATAATGGTGGATCATAAAAACACCTTTTTTATAATTGATTGTATTTCATATTGGATATTTAGATTATTATAAATTAAATAATAATATAAAATTATATAATTGTATTTCATATTCATACTCATTTGGTTTTTAATTCTGGTTATTTGATACATAAATACATATTTTATTCGGATATTAATATTGATTTCGGTTCAATTCTTCTTAATTAGAAACAGTTTTGGTTCGAGGTCTTAGATCCAAATCTATTTCGAGCAATAAATCTTTGTTTATATGTGAAATTGATTCAAGTTCCACCATTATTTTTGGTAAGCGTGGATAATTTCTTAGCGAGCAGGATTGGGCTTGGGCCTAGAATTTGTTGTATGTTTAGTCTTTAAATATATAATAGTAACACGAGAGGTCGCCATATCTCGCCCAGTTGAAATGGTTGCGGCTCAGCAGGATTGAAGAGTCCCACCAGGGTTCCAAAATGTCTTGGGATGTTTGTTCCCCGAAGAATGGGAAGAAATTATTTCTTCTTTACTTTACAACCTTAAATTAGTTCTTCTCGAAGAATGGTTCCAGGATGATTATTCTCCAAATAATGGTTTTGAAAGGTCTTGGGATGTTTGTTCTCTAAAGAATGGTTCCAGGATGATTATTCTCCGACAAATGGTTTTGAAAGGTCTTGAGATGTTTGTTCCCCGAATAATGGTTCCAGGATGATTAATGGTGTTCCAAAAGGTCTCATAATGTTTGTTCCCCGAAGAATGGGAAGAAATTATTTCTTCTTTACTTTACAACCTTAAATTATTTTTTCTTTACTTTACAACCTTAAATTAGTTCTTCCCGAAGAATGGTTCCAGGATGATTATTCTCCAAATAATGGTTTTGAAAGGTCTTGGGATGTTTGTTCTCTAAAGAATGGTTCCATGATGATTATTCTCCGACAAATGGTTTTGAAAGGTCTTGGGATGTTTGTTCCCCGAATAATGGTTCCAGGATGATTAATGGTGTTCCAAAAGGTCTCATAATGTTTGTTCTCCGAAGAATGGGAAGAAATTATTTCTTCTCTATTACAACTCCGAAAGGTTTCGGGATGTTTGTTCCCCAAAGAATGATTCCGAAAGGTCTCCGAAGAATGGTGTTCTGAAAGGTCTTGGGATGTTTGTTCCATGAAGAATGGTGTTCCAAAAGGTCTCGGGATGATCATTCCCCGAAGAATGGTTACGAATCTGTAAGGATTCGAAGGTTTAAGAGACAAGATGGGGTCTCTCTTCTCGTTCTCCCATCAAGGTCCCTTCAATGGTGGCCCGAATTGAGGTAAATCTAAATTACCTCTTTTGTAAAAAATTTATATTAATTTTTAGACATGCTATATTAATTCAACCAATTCAATGGCGTTTGTTTTAATTTGTTCCTCATCGTATAACAAACGGTCGAAGACAGAATCGCAAGACTAGTCTCTTCTAGCTCACCGACCCTAGTGTTGGTAGTACGTGAAATTTGACTGAAAGGTTCCATGGCAAACAGAAACAAAATCATTGATTTACAGAGTGCAAAACAAAACTTTATTCTTCATATTTACATAAAGTCTTATTACTAATAAGTTATCTTCTTCTCTTCAATGATCGAGCAGCAGAAGTTTTCAAAGCCTTCTTCTTACCAGTTGAAGATTTGATGAACTTTGGCTGTCTCACCTTCTTACCTTTCATTATCTTTTCTCGTTTGTCCACATAGAGAGTTTTCTTGGACCTTTTTGAAGAAGGTCTGGTCGTCGTCTTCGTCTCACTTCCTTTTTGCTTCAGATTGTTCTTTTGTTGCCTTATTGTCCTCGTGGTGGTCTCTGAGAGCTTGTAGCGTAAGGGATTGATCCGTTCTTTTCTTTCAGAGTAATCAAAGCCTCTTTTATCATCTTCATCAAAACCACAACAAAATAAGACTCAAGTTTAAGAGAAATATCTGCAATAGATAGAACTCAAAGGGAATATTCACCTGAAAGTATGAAGGATGTGTGGCGATTTTCGATTTTCTCGTCTTCTTCAAAGTGGGAGATTTGATGTTATCGATTACGTGAGCATTATCAAATCCCAAGCGTACACGTGTTATGGAAGAAACACACTTGGAATTGAAGCTTATACAAATGTTATCACTACTATGTTTCTTGCTGAATCCAACAACTTCCTCAATTTCGAAGCTCTTCTTGATCTTTGTTTGAAAGATTTCAAGTTATGTATGCTAATGTTTGAATTTAGCAATTATGAAGCAAAAGAAAAGAATTTGGACTGCAATCAAAACTATAAGAACTGTATGGGCTAAAAGTTAAGTCTTTTGAGTTTTTGGGGAGTTTTGAAAAGAAAAGAAAAATTGGTATAGACAAATTGCTAACAATGGGTTCAAACCTAAAAGTAAACTTAAACAACTAAAAGCTAATAAACTGATTAAAAAGAAACGATTCCTTGATCATGAAGAGTAAAGAAGAGAACCAAAGACTAGAAGAAAACTGTTGTTGCAAGTAACAGTATATAACAAACAAACTGGTTTTGTTTGGCTAACCTAAATTGATTGTAGTCCGGTTAGCTTATGGTTTAGTCTCTTGTATATAAGATTGTTGTATAGTGACATTAACAGATGAATAACAGAAAATCAGCTTCACAATTATGCTATTATGGTATTAGAGCAATCTTTTTGTTCAAAACTTTGATTTATTCCACTTTATCTTCGACTTTGTACTTGTTTCTTCTGATTTTCCGTTCGATTTCTCCATTGATTACATTCAGATCCTAAATTGAAGCTCGAATGGTAAAGAAAAGGAAAAAAAAAAACTAGGAGCTCGGCAACTAAAAATGAAGCTTAGGAAGGTTCAGTATCCTCTCAAGATAAAACTTTTTTTTTATGGCAGTTAACATCTGAAACTAAGATAGCAGAGTAAATTCGATCATCTTCCCCAACTCATTGGATACAAATCTCTAAACATTGACCCTAATTATCAGTTTTCACGAGTTATCGTTGTTTCATTGATGAATCTCGAAAGAATTCAGAGTTATCTCAAGTTACGATTGGTTTTGTTTTATAGATGTTGTGAAGAAAGTATGCATGGGCTAGAGAAATTAGCATAACTTTATCATTTTTACATACAGAAATGGAAACATAACTTTGGGCTAAGAGAAATTAGCATAATTTTATCATTAACATATTTATGGATTATAAGATCATTATGTTAGCTATATTTCTCATAGAATTTAGACCCTAACTTTTTTTTCCCTTTGGGAGAAAATCCCGTTGCAACATCTTTCCATGGTAAATATGTTCTTGTTAAATCTCAATGCCGTTGGTTTAAAGAGCTCATGTGCGTGTTCGATCGCCTTCATGGCAACAAAACTAGGAGTAGTTTCAAGATTGTGTAGTCTTGAAACCGCATATCCATTATCTATCCAAAATCTCAATTGTGTTAAAGTTTTCTCCACTTGGATGAGTTTATCTTTTATAGTGTAAAACTCTTATTATAATTTAGTGAATGGAAGTTGAGTGAAAAAAAAAAAAAACTTTGGGCAATAATGTGTTTATCATCACAACCCAAATTAGATTTTGCGAGAGATTAATTTGAGTTGGTGTCATTGGCCACATTCTCAACGTATATGGATGAGAGGATTTTTTCGTTCCTTTCCGATGCATTTAATTTTACACAAATTTAGTTACAAAGAAAAAAATTTAGTCCGTATTGCAAGACTTTTGTCTAGAGATATAACATTTTTCTTTGCTGTATACGAATATGTCGGATCTTGTGATTGGAATATAAGATTTGATCTCATTCAAATATTAATATCAGATTTGCATACGAGACTCATTGGGCTTGGAATTTTGTTTTGGATCAAAGCCTTTAAATATAAAATAGCTAAAAGGTAAGTCACCAATTCTTGACCAGTTAAAGTGGTAGTGACTCAGCATGATGGTGGAGTCGCACCAGGGTTCAAGTGATATAATTGGTACCCCGAATGAGGAGGAATTGAATTTCTTCTCCCTTCCTGAGATATGGAAGGTAAAGATAGAGTAGCTACTCTGTCTGGTTCTGGATCCTTAAAGTTGAGGGTTCAAGGTCGGGTGATTATACCCGAAAGAGAAAGAGACAAGATGGTCTCTTCTGGCTTCCATCGAGTGTCGGTGGAAGATGAATGACGGTAAAGTCGTTCTGGGATCTGATCTCGGGGATGATGTCCATCACAGAGAATCATGCCTTTGGTGGTGGCCGAATTGAGGTAATCTAAATTACTTCTTTTGTCGAAATTTTATATCGAGTTTGTAACTCTTAACAAATATGTCAAACCAGAAACAGAGTCATTGATTTACAGAGAGAAAAGAAACCTTATTCTCACCCTCTTCGCTTTGCTCTTCTTTTCTTGTTTGTCTTCTTCACAGTCGGAGATTTGATCTTCTCTTCAGCCATTACAGACTTGTGAAGCTAATGGTTGTCTGTCTCATTAGAGGATGAAGAAAGCTTTGGTGGGCCGAATTGAGGTAATCTAAATTACCTCTTGTGAAAAATTTATATTAATTTTTAGATGTTATCTTAACCTATTCAGTTTGTTTAAATTTGTTCTTCATCGTACAACAAACGGTGGAAGTGATAGACAGAGAATGACAAGACTAGTCTCTTCTACCTAATCCTACGAGTGATCGGTTGTAAGTGAAGTTGATAGCTCTAAACAAACGGTACCAACCAGAAACAGAGTCATTGATTTACAAAGAGCAAAGCAAACCTTATTCTTCATATTCACACAAAGTTATCTTTTTCTCCTCAGTGATCAAGCAGCTGAAGCTTTCAAGGCCTTCTTCTTACCTGAAGATTTGATGAACTTGGGCTGTCTCACTTTCTTAGCTTTCATCTTCTTCTCTCGTTTCTCCACAGGGAGAGTTTTCTTGGACCTCTTTGAAGAAGATCTAGTCGTCGTCTTCGTCTCACTTTCTTCTTGCTTCAGATTATTCTTTTGTTGCCTCGTTGTCCTCGTGGTGGTGGTCTCTGAGAGCTTGTAGGAGGCTCTGATCTTCACGAGCTTACCTTTAACGAGAGAGTTTTTAAGTTGAAGAGAAAGTGTTTTACGGAAATTGTCCGGAAGTAAAGACTTGTGTTTTTCTTCTATCTTCTTAGCTATAGCGTAAGGGCTTGATCCGTTCTTCTCTTTCAAAGCCATCAAAGCCTCTTTTATCATCTTCATCAAAACCACAAGAAGAAAGAATGAAGTTTAATAGAGATGTCTGCAATGAATAGAACTCAAAGGAATAATCACCTGAAAGTATGGAGGATGTGTGGCTATATTCGATTTTCGCGGCCTCTTCGTCGCCGGAGTCTTCTTCAAAGTCGGAGATTTGATGTTATCTTCAGCCATTAGAAACTTGCTAAGCAGAGGAGTAGTGAAGATATGCTTGTTTTGTCTCTCTGTTACTAAGTTAATATATAACGCAAAGAAATGTATTATGTATGTGTGTTACTTCTGTATTCGTTATAGTTTTTGTTAGAAGATCGATTACGTGTTCATATCAAATCTTGACTGTACACGTGTTATGGGAGAAACACACTTGTAGGGAGTGATACATTTTTTTTGTCTAGAATGCATTTTTCGAATTGAAGCCATACAAATGTTGAACACTCTGTTTCCTGTTGAATACAATAACTCAATTTTGAAGCTCTACCTGATTTTTATTGAACGTAAAATTTTAATCATGAAAAGTAAAGAAGAGAACCAAAGACTCGTAGAACACGTTGCAGTAAGACATGACACAGAAACTGAAAGATAACACTAAGTCAACGAGAAGCTTCAAGAAGGGACAGAGATATATTGTTGGGTTTTTTTATCATTATGTTTGGGTTGTACCAAATTCTTAAGACAGATTCAGAATTAAAACGACCATACAACAGCCTTGAATTAGGCCTCTTTCTTATTCTTCTTTGGTCTAGAAGACAAAGAAAACGATGCTGAGACCTTGTGATCCATGTACGTATTAGATCAGATCAGATCAAGCTGTTCTCTTAATGATGTGGACTCCACTGTCTGTATCAACAATGTCGCTAATATCTCCCACCTTGAGTGCATAAGTTGCTTCCTCAAATGGTTTCTGCATTTGACCTCGACCAAAGGGACCTGAATTGAAGTGGTAAACAATCAACATTGAACAACTTAGCTATAAGATTAGTGAACAACAATTATAGATTCATCAAGAAAGAGACTTCAGGTTATAAACGTCGGTAATGATTCAAGTGGACATTTGTAAGATTCATCAAGGAAAAAGCTTCAGATTTTAACCATCGATAATGATCAAACCAGATATAAGTGAGATTAATCAGCAACAATTATAGATTAATTGAGAAAAATTAGTGATGACAGAAGCAAGAGTTTAGTAAGATTTCTGAGCACCAACTTACAGCTTTATCAAGGAAGACAGTCTAGATTCTAACACTAGTCATGATAGAAGCAGACTTTAGCAAGATTAAGCACCATAGATTCATCAAGGAAGAAAATTTAGATTCTAAACATTGGTGATAATCTAATCACACTAATGTATGCTCAATTTCTATGTGCACAGAACGATCAAATGGAATCCAATTACATCGAAGATGAACAAATTCCACCATCAATTTGAACTCAGTTTTGCTTTATTCTGCAAACATTTCTTGTCGATATAATCTGTTTAATTTCATTTCCTAAAATCCTAATAGCCACAGTATCTTACTCAAAGTGCAATCATCCTAAGCCTAAAACTCACTGATCTTCCAAGAACAAGAGGGATTTAGGATGTGAACAAACCAAGATCGCCGCCGCGTTTGGCAGAGCTACAGTCAGAAACACGAGTGGCCACTTCTTCGAAGTTAGCCTTTCCGGAGACAATATCTTCACGGATGGATTTAAGCTGCTCAACGGCAGCTTCTCTAGTGGTAGTCATAATGATCTTTCCTTCTGGATCCTTCCACGATGCCTTCCTCCTAGAACCTTGATGCTTAATCAAAATGTGAGACGCCTTAACCTGGTCTCTCGACGACATCTTGCTCCTCTTCCGATGCTGCTTGTTGCTGTGATGGTGATGATGATCGTCTTTCTTCTCCGCCGTTCGATCTGTGGAGGAGACCGAATCTTTCTTGCGTTTCCGATCTGAATCTATCTTCGTTAGTTTTGGGAAAGTATCGTGCGGCTCTCTGTTTTTGCTTTACCCTAACTTTTGACGTTAGCAATTGAGAGACGCGTTTATATACAAATGGGCTAAAATATGCAATCAACCCAAAAATATATAAATTCGCACTAATTTCATATTTTATTTACTTTTTTTTTTCATTGTATAGTATTGTTTTCTTTAAATTGTGGGATTCTTTTGCTAGTTCAGTAGCTTCGCTATATCTCGTGAGATAGATCTATTCATTATAGGAGGATTCATGCTGCTTTGGCTTGTTTGATCTATTGGAGGTTTTGTTACTCGAGTTTGGGATTGAGTTACTTCGAATCTTTTGCTTATTTGTTTTTAGCCGCAAGCCGAAAATATTTTCATGTTTTGCCGGCATCTGTGTATTCCGTTGTTGTATCTCTTGTTTTTTGATATAAAAAAGAAAAGTATTGTTTTCTTTAATTGATTAGTTATGTATATACACACAACACAATCTTTATTATATAGAAATTCATGCTACTTGATGTTAACATCATCCACAAAAAATTTAAACACTAATGGAATTGGTTTCACGTCAACATTTAAAATTAAATCGATATTTAATAGAAAAACGTTTGGAGGTTCTGAAGATATTCATTGAAGCATTTAATTAACACTCATTACCACTCAATGGGCATGAGTAAAGACATAAATATTGTTGTGACGATATACAACAAATTCTTGGCCAAAAGAATGAACCAAAACTTACATCTGAGATTATCACAATCGAATTCAAGAACTTGAAGATCTCTGAGGATTTATATATTAGATGACTCTCAAGACTGGCCAACCTTTTCTAATGATCTCATTAACTCTAGAATCGATTTGTTTCTGGATTCTTGGTGGGCAGAGCTCAGCTGCATAACCATTTAGTTTTGTAGCTAGAGTTGATCTCTCTAGATCTTCTTCAACCATGTTTCCTATTAGTTGAATAAGAAATGGATGTTGTTTCAGCTCGAACTTCTGCAAATACAAAAATCAAAAAGAACATGAATTTTGTCAATCGTTTTGTTCTCTACAATTGGATTAAAAGTTAAACGAGGTGTGATAGGAGATGGAAGATGAACCTGATGATCAGGCTCTGCCCGATAAAATGTTACTAGCTGATGAATTTGAGTAGTCACGATACTGCTTCTTGATTTAAGTTGCTCCCTTTCTTTGCTAGTAGAAGCCAGTCTTAATTCTTCTGTAGAATTAGTGAAAATACAGGATCTGTTCAAAGAGATTTCGGATGTTTTAGTTTTGGCTCAAACAAACAAAAGACTAGAGAACTCAAAAAGATTACAGAACAGCTTGTGTTTGGAAATTTACTTCCTCTTTACCTGTATTGATTACCCACATCAGGACCTTGTCCAAACACTTGTCTGGAATCATGACTAGACCAAAATACATCTAAGAGCTGACGATAACCAATTATACTTGGATCATATTCAACCTGAAGAACAACACAAAACTAGAGCATCAGAAAACTAAAAGAATAAGAGCAGTTCTCTGAATCAGTTGTTAACACAAGGATTACTTTGTATCAAATCAGATTAACAATGAAGATTGAGGTTAAATACAATCATATATATACACTAAAAGATCACACATTACCAAAACTCAGGAAAACAAGCTAATCAGCTGCAAAATTTGGATATTAAGATGAAAAAATCAGAATTTCAAGCATCCCCAAATAGTCACACGAGATCTATTCAAATTGAACAAGAAGAGGCAACAGATCAAAGAAAAAGCTCAACTCAACGAAGGTGGCGCAGACCAACCTGTACGGACTCAGCATGATCACCCAATTTCCTGTACTCCGGATTCACCTTTGTTCCACCGGCGTAACCGACGGTTGTTCGCACGACGCCATTGATGCAGCCAAACACCGCTTCGGATCGCCAGAAGCTCCCAAGAGCAAAAACTGCCGATTTTAAAGGACGATCTGGAGAATCAACGACAGCATCGGAGATCTGATTCGAAATCCTGATGCATACAGCCTTGTCGAGCGGAGAGATTAACAAGATGAAGAAGACGAGATTCACAAAAGGAACGAAGAAACGAATCCTCATCTCTGATAAAGAAGCCATTAGAGAGATTCCGAACCAGGGAACGAATCCCCACATGAACCTTGTTGAGTCGCTCAAACGTCACTCTATTAACTCGTTAGCAACGCACGTGGTAACTTAACTTTGTAGATCCCTCTGTCTTGTACAGAAGTTTCGCTGTTTGATTCGGTTTGGTTGTTCGGTTTAAGCAAACCAAATTTACAGCATAATCCAAACTGAAATTAAGTAAATTTAAAAAGTCAATCTAAATTTTGAACAAATTAAATTTCGTAATCGAGGGAAATTAAATCTATAATATCTACGTGATTTGGCACGTAATTAACATATAAAATTGAATTGAATAAAATTATCAAATATTAAAAAGGAAAAATGTCATTTTAACATGGGTTCTTTTTCCCGAGTTCTTCTCAATCTAGTGATTAGGATAATCCAGCTAATAACTCATGCATCAGGGTTCAACCCCTCTCCACTACAGTTTGGTAGATTATAAGGGGATTTTAGCTA